>JAJONR010002534.1:0-10570 GCA_029582245.1 Solanum etuberosum | reverse complement strand
TTTTCATTTATTTATGATCCCATTTGCAGCTTGATGAGATTTTTTTATCCTTTTGTTGTTGTTGTTGAGTTAGATTGAGTATTTGGGACCGAGGTCTTAGTTGAGGACCAATTAGATTTCAGTTTAGTTCCTCTGTTGTACGAGTGCAATGTTTGAAATTTATATTGTTTGTGACTGTGAACGTTTTTTTGGATGTTAAAGAACAAGTAAACTGTAGCTTACTTGCTCTTAAGCATCCAAAGCATCACGACCTGAGACTACACCTTAGTCATAACACAGTGCTTAGAATTACAAGTGACTCCAAGCTAACCCTTGTTACTTGCATAGTCATGAGCAACTAAATATTAGCATGTAAAGGAATTAAAATGACTCATCGGAAGCATAATTCTTTAATAGTAGCTCAATATATATTTTGTAAAATAGTTTTTATATATAACAATTGTAATCTTAAATAAATATGGAATAGAGTAGAGTGAATAGAACAACTCTAACTAACTATCTATGAAGCCTATACTAATACTTATTATAATAACCAAGGACATGACCCCTTCTCATTTTAAGAAATCCATGTGAATAGAAATAATATACTATAACTACAAACTTACTTGAGTGCTGGAAATTAGAGAACTCATCACCTGCTGGCTTAAAGTTGCGATCCAACACACTAGGATCCTGATAGTAAGAACCTGAATCAACCTCACATGGAAAATGTAGGCACAAGATATATGCGAACCAATACATTGAATGTACTAGTATGAGATATATGCATGAGAATTTAAATATGAAACTGAAATACAATAACTTATGCAATGACCAAGTAGTAAAACATGCAACCGATAGATACTGAAACTGAAATAACTGAATGTAACGTCAAACCAATAATTTGAATATCATAACATAAGATTAAATAATAGTCTTTGATGAAGTCAAAAAAATCTTTGAAGAAAACATAGTTCTTTTGTGGGAAATTTACCATTAACCGACATAGACCATGTGATCAATAAGATAGAATCTGGTATTTTTCCCAAACCAAAAAAAGATTTTCCTAATTGCCAAGGTAAGGACCATACATATAAGGTTAGGTTGATCCACTAGACATTTCTTCCTAAGATAAATCTTACTAGGGCACGTAGTTAGGGACAAAGGAACTACTTCTAATGACCAAACCTCTACCAGTAGTAGTGTTGAGAATATGTCTCAGCATATTGCAGAAATAAAATAATTAGCTACTTTAAGGTTTTTTTAAAATTATTTTATTAGAGTCTTATGTTATTTGAATTTTACTGATAAGTTAGTAGCATATTTTTATATTTTTAGTTAGAAATTATATCTATAAATGTAAGTCTTTGGATTATTAATAAAATAATTCTCTTTGACAATTCTACAGTATTTTTTTCTCCAAGTATTTTTCTGTTATTTTCTTAATTTCTTTATCAAAAACCAACAATTGGTATCAGATCCATCTTCTTGAGGGACCTGTGAGTACAAAAATGGATTCTGAAAGTAGTTTTTCACGAATGGCTCCTCCTATTTTTTATGGTGAAAATTATCAACTATGGGCTGTGAGAATGGAAACCTACGTAGAGGCTCATGACTTTGGGAAGCCGTGGAAGAGGATTATGAAATTAATCCGCTGCCAAATAATCCCACCGTGGCCCAAATCAAGAGTAACAAGGAAAGGAAAACCATTAAGTCCAACGCAAAAGAAACTTTGTTTGTTGTTGTTTCAACAACGGTTTTCATGAAAATCATGACTCTCACATCACCAAAAAAAATTTGGAATTATCTGAAGAAAGAATATGCTGGAGATGAAAGAATACGAGGAATGAAGGTATTAAATTTAATGAGGAAATTTGAATTGCAGAGAATGAAAGAGCTAAAAATAGTCAAGGACTCTGACAGATTGCTTGGAATTGTCAAGAAGGTAAGATTACTAGGCACCAAATTTAAAGATACAATAATTGTTGAAAAAGTTCTTGATACAGTGCCCGAAAGATATGAAGCATGTATACAGCCTTGAAAAACACACAAGATCTGTCCAAAATTACCTTGGCAGAATTGTTAATTTCTTTGCAGGCACAGGAACAAAGGAGGCTTATGAGGCTAGATGACACGGTTGAAGGAACATTAATAGCCAGCCACAAAACTCATAGCAATGGTAAATTCTTAAAGAATTACACACCTTGTCAGCATTGTGGAAAAAATGGACATCCTCCATATAAATGTTGGAAGAGACCAGTTGCACAATACAAGATCTGCAAAAAACTTGGTCATGAAGCTGTGATTTGCAAAAGCAAATATCAAAAGGATGAAACAGTTGCCCAAGTCACTATTGAAGAAGAAGAAGACCACTTATTTGTGGCAACTTGTTTTTCAACCAAAAAATCTAATTTTTGGATGTTTGATAGTGGTTGTACAAACGACATGACATATGAAAGAAATCTTTTTAAAGAGTTCATTCCTATGAAAAATAAGAAAGTTAGAATTGGGAATGGTGATTGTATTCCTGCAAAAGGAAAAGGGTCTGTTGCAATTAAAACAAATTCAGGTACAATTTTTTTTTCCAGATGTTCTTTATGTGCCTGATATTAATAAAAGTTTGTTTAGTGTTGGTCAGTTAATAGAAAAAGGATTTAAATTATTATTTAGAGACAAATATTGTCGAATATTTAATTCTACTAAGCAAGAGATTTGACAAGTTAAAATGAGAGGTAAGAGCTTCTCATTTAATCCAACAGAAGATGCACACAAGTCTTGCAAGACAAAAGATGAATTGGCAGATTTGTTCACATGGTCAATTTCAGATGAGACTACAATCTACAATTCTTGATCCAAGGAGGAGTGTTGACAATATGTCTCAGGATATTGCAGAAATAAAACAGTTAGCTAATTTTAGTTTTTTTTTAAAATTATTTTATTAGAGTCCTATGTGACTTGAATTTAGGAGTTAGTTCTTTTATTTGTTATTTGAATTTTACTGATAAGTTAGTAGCATATTTTTCTATTTTTAGTTAGAAATTATATCTATAAATGTAAGTCTTTGGATTATTAATAAAATAATTCCCTTTGACAATTCTGTAGTATTTTTTTCTCAAAGTTTTTCTCTGTTATTTTCTTAATTTCTTTATTAAAAAACCAACAAGTAGGGCTTCCATTCTAAAGTCCTCTCGATGCTAAGTAAAATCTCAACGGAATAGACAAAGTCATAATCATATCATAGTCAAAATACTTGGAAAGGCAACAATTAAGACTACAAATCCAATCATAACTTCATATTAGAATAGCTCCTTTAAAACCGATAATTTTATAACTTCATTCATTACAAAACTCACCTATCTAAGCGTCTAAATCTGGAATTCTTTCAAATGTGAGGATATATTTCACTAATCACTGACACTTTATCTTAAAAGCATCATTTACTCATAAATCATCACTTTCTTAAAACATGCATAGATTCATAATTATAATTTATGAGTTCATAAGCATAGTTTATATTCATAAAAAAAAATAGGCATGTGTTTATGTGAAATCAATACAAATCATGCATAATAAGATTAAATATAATTAATTGAATCATAATAAATTGAACTCATGGAGAATAGGATAAAATCCTAGATTTTGGGTGAAATCAATTTGAAGTAAAATATATTTTCTTGAAATACTTCTTAAATAATACACTTGATATTAAATATAAGAATGCATTCTTGAAAAATAATGCACAATAATTATAATATACTTTCTTGAAACTCTTCTAAAATAATGTACTTGAAATTAAAAATAATAATACTTTCTTGAAATACTTCTTCAAAATAATGTTCTTAAAACAAAATTTTCTTTCTTGAACTTGTTATTGAAATACTTTTTAAAATATTTAACATACATTATTTGTGAAATTAATGCATATGAAATACTATGAAAAACTTTTAAATAACTTTGATTAGAAAGGGGTCCATGTGGTGTAATAAGCATGAACCATGAACCAATAATCATAAATGACATGAAGTACAATAATTTTGTTGATAAAATCAAGAATCAATGATAAGAGATAATGGGAATTCAAAATAATAGAATTTGGGGTAAAAACTCTAGCCTTGATCTTAAAAAATATATATTGTAGAAGTAGAGATCGAGGAAGAACAAAATTCCTCACTTTGATAATCTTACATGCTTTAAAAGCTCTACTAATCTTGAAAAAAAAAATCCTTACTTAAAGAAGAACAATTCATAAATCCTTTCTTGAGATTTTAAAATAAGTTTCTTGAAAATCCTATAGTCAAGTGTTAAGATTTCAATTATTGATCCATGATTATAAGAAGGAATTTCAATTGTAAGGATTAAAATCTTTAGAGAAGGATTTACCTTGAAGAAGAATCTTGAAAAAAAATTGAATGAACATTGCATGAAGAAGAATCTTGAAAAATATTTGAAAGAATCTTGCTTGGAAGTCTTAAGGTTTGGTTTTCTTAAGAATTTTATCTTAGGGTTTGAGAGAGGAGAAGAAGAAGTTAGAAGATTGAAATATAATTGTTTAGGGGTTTATAGAAGTTGAGAACATTGTTTTAAGGTTTTCCTGGTGGTATATGTACAAGAAAATTAATTTTTTTAGAATTTTCCTGTGGGTAAACATCAACATTACTACATTATTTAGTAAAATAATTATAACTATCTACACAGATCTTGGAATGACATAAACTTGGTGGCGTTGGAAAGAAGATTGATAGACCTTTAATTTAATTGGCTATGGGCCACCAAAATCTTCCTATTTTAAGTGATATGACCGTTTCACGTTGACCTAAGAAAAATCATGTATGAAAACTCAACTAATAAAAAAACTTTCAACTCAACTTTGTGTTAGAGGACTATTGTTACCTTAATTCATCTCCAAATAAATTCCCACACTAAACAATTCAATTCAACACCTATGAAAAATTAAAAATCATCATGTACAAACAACACCTTCGCAATCACAAAAAGTATAAATAGCAAACATCGCATTCCTAGAGCATAGGAGGTAAGCTAGAATCCAGTTGGTCCTCGACCGAGGCTTTGGGCCCAAATACTAAAACCAACTCAACAATGATAACAAAAGGAGAAACAACTCTAATCAAGAAGCAAAAGGGATCATAAAGAGGCAACATACAAAGGACTAACTCAAGAGTCTCGAATCCTACATGAATAAAATCACCCAAAGGTACAATAAAACTAGGTCCATCCTACGGCGATAATATGGATTGAAAGATCCTAGTCTAACCAAGGGATTGGGACTTCATCAAAATAAATAGTATAACCAAAAAGAACCTCATAAAGAAAAATAATTACACGGTCCCCGCATAAGTGAAAGTTTGCGTTATTGGTTTGGCTTACCTACTAGTTGAACGTAGTAGGTGTCATCATGATCTGAATTTTAGGGTTGTGAGAGATTGGTATCAGAGCTCTAGGTTTTTCGATAACATCGATATGAGAGGAAGTATCTAATAAAGTCTTACGGATCGGTCTGGAGACGTCTGTATCCGTTCTTAAGGAGGCTATAGGAAAATCTTAAGAATCACATTCTTGATTCCTTATCGTGTATTTTTTCTTCAATTAACCTCTAAAACTACTTATATAGAATCTACTTCTCTTAGATGTCTAACACGAAGTGTTTGATCGATGTGGATGAGACATCGAATCATACAACTAGGTCTTTGATCCCTGGTTAGGACATCGAGGATGTTTAATGACATCTACAAGCCTAGGGGGAAGACAGGGTTTCGATAGAGTTAGTTGCTGCCTTAACTCTCCAAGTTTCATTGGTGGGAGTTCTGAATCTCATCATAGGTACAATAATGTCTAGTGAGGTTCTTTGTACAACTCATGATTCACAGGCTAGAGTTGAGGCTGTAGGCAACAAGCAAGGTTCCTTATATGTTGTTTAGTACACGATCAAGTTGTTGAGTAGGCTACACATACTCTTTCATTATTTATTATAGGGCAATGCACGATTCAGTGATTTATTAGACGATTGACTTTTCCACTTCATCTAGCGTCAAAACACTTGATCACAGTTGGGTCTTCTTTTCCCTAGGTGGTTTGTCATGCGACTATCGTGGAGCATGCATGAATTGACATTTTCTCAATTAGTGGTTAACGGCCATGGCATCAGTACAATGGTGATAGGATCTCACTCCAAGGTAGAAATCATCTCAGTTAGGATCATCCTGACTCTCCACCTACCGGACCCATGGAGAGAGCACCTCAGATTCAAGGTTATAGTGTGGCAAGTTATGTTACCTAGACTTGATAGTGTTCACGACAAATTTCTTAGTGTTTTGATTTTGGATATTCAGTTTCTGGGGTATATTCCATTTTCATTGGGCCATCTTAGCAAATTGTTTTCTGTTGGAAGTGTTATGATTGTTGCAAGTTCGACAACTTTGCTAAGGATTTTCATTAAGTCGACCTTTGATACTGCATGGTCAATAGTTTCAGGCCCCTAGGGTCTTGGTAAAGTCTGCTAGGGTAGGTCCCCGGAGTGTTAGAAATGGTGCCCCTAGTATTGTTATTAGCGATGTATATGTTCAATTACGAGTCAGAACTGTTCCATTAAATTCTCTTATAGGCAGTCCATGGGTTGAGGTTCCAGGTATCGATAGTATAAGTGTGGCATCATATTTCATTTACCCCTTGATTGCTTATGGGGTGTGGAATTGGGATTTTTATTCCCATACATTCCTATGTGTCTTCTTGTCCACTTGTTATTTATTGTGAAATCCCTATTTTGTGTTATGTGTTTATGTATATCCCCCTCTAGGATATTTCATTTAGTAGTGAATAGTCTTGGCATTGTTTCTATGTTTGGACTAGTTGTGGAGTAATACATTGTGCCTTTGTGCTTAACTATATTTCTCAGGAAAGTTATTTTTTTTGTTATTCTTACTAGATTATCTATGCCGAATACATTTGTCACTCATTGTTCCCTGGTTATTTACTATGACGTTAGTTGTTGAGAGAGTGGTGTGATGGAAGGTGTGATCTTTGGATGGTTTGGCTCAAAATTACTTTCGCCGATTCTTTCCCTTGCCTAAATCATATTTCTTGTTCCTTTGTGGCAAGGTTGAGGTTTTTCCTCTTTTTGTCTTCCTAATTTGTTTCTTTGTGGTAGGCTTGGTGTTTAGAATTGGTAATTGTGTCTGTGTTTTGGAGGTTAGAAGGTGAGTAGTTTAGAATATTATAAGTATGGCGCTATCTTGGCCACACGTTTTCTGTGGAAGCTTTTTTGGGGTTTGTGGGGACTATTATGTAATACACATATGTTCTATTGACAACCAGCGGAGAGAAGTAAGTAACTTTTGAACAAGGATGTCCACTTTGTTGATTATTGGTTCATTTCACCAACATTGGGGTATAGTTCCCATTTATGAACTTCCTAGTGTTTAGCTATCATTTTTTGAGTTCTGGGTTATGGTAATGTTCTACATTGTGAGCAAGACTACTTTCTTTCATCCTAATCACTTTTTAATACCTTTTTTTTGTTGGAGTTCCACAAAGGTTTTGTCAATGGTTTAAGAAGTCATTCTTTTGATTTGGATATATGTGGTGGCGTTTATTAACGACTTCTAAACTTCTATTTGGCGAGAGACTGGGAATCTCTTTAGAAGGCTCATCTTCTGATTAAGTACAAGTAATTTATGGATCAACAATGTTCACTTGTTTTAGGATGTGAGGTTTTGTGTGTACCATTGTGGTTACCTTGCAGTTGTTTGGTTTTTGTTGCATCACACTTGAAAGTTTTGATATGTTTTTCCTCTACCTACAAGTTCAATTTCCCTTGGATTAGGTTGGTTTACTTAGTTTTGAACTCGGACGGTAGTTCGTGGATTCTTAGTTGTAGTCTCTATTACTTTGGGCTTACAGTTTAATGTAACTTATATTTTCTAGAAGATCATGAGTAGAAGGTTATCACTGGAGTTGGGCTTAGTGTGGTTGCATCTATAGATTGGTCGTCCCTTGGAGTAGTATTTCAATTTCAAAAGTTTACATTCAAACTTATGTTTTGGGTTTGAGAGTTATTGCGGTTGACCTTTGGCCTTGTGTTCTGGGTTTAATCACTTATTATTGCTTTTGTCGCTCTTCGATGTTCAGATGGTGCTGGGAAATGCTTGTATGGTTTAGGATGGGTAGGATATCTGTGATGAATATAAGGTGTTGGGCTTGGAATATGAAGGAAAAAGTTTTACATGTTTGGAGTAGGAAGGAAAAAGTTTTACATGTTTGGAGTAGGAAGGAAAAAGTTTTACATGTTTGGAGAAGGAAGGAAAAAGTTTTACTTAAGAGCTAAGTAACATCTTCTCTTGTTTGTTGGTCGCCTCATTATTTTGTATCTGTGTGGTATTAGTTCATCTCAGATAGGTATATTACGTTCAATTTTGTTGGGTCTGGTTGAAAGGAAGTCATTACCAAAAGGAAGGAGTTGGGACTTCTATTTTGAGTTTTGGTGCGATGAAGTCAATTACTGAATTTCTATCACTCTAAGTTTTAGGTTGGGGTCGCTCGACTTGAGAGGGTATTTGTAAGGTCAGGAAAAGCGTGTGGGACGAGTACCTTTTGGTAGTGGATGTTCTAATGACCCTCAAGGTCATTTTTGCTATTTATTGATCTTTTCAACATTAAGAGTTTTCATGTAGCGGCCCAAGTAATTTATGACTTTCTTGGACTGATAGTTCAAACGTCGGATCGTTCATTTGAGTTTAGTGCAAGTTTCCATGTGTTGGAGCCTTTAAAACATGAATGATTTACTTAGGTAAGAATTTCAAGAAGACGACCTAGGAATGTTATACTGACGGTTTAATCATATATGTAAGGGCCATTTAAGGCTAGGGCATGCTTGGTTCGGTCCGAAGGTTTTTGTTGTGAGTTTGTACCATTAGGTGTTTTAACTTTAAAGCTTTAGTCAAGGTTTGACTTTGCTCAACATTCTTGGTAAATGTGGTTGGACAGGAATTATGTCAGTATGGTAAGCTCCAGAATGTTGAGTTTTGTCTAGAATGACCTTTTATGAGGTTCCCAAGGTTTTTGGTCTCATTTTGAGTCCTCTTGTGGAAATTGGCTAAAATTGGAGCTTGCATGTGGGTCCCACTTTTCATCAACATGAGCTCGAATGGAAGTTTTGATGGCTCCATTGAGTCTGGAATGCAAAATTTTATTGAGTAAAGTAGTTTGTTTATGCATATGGGTTTCTGAACGAATCATGAGCACCCCATCAAAGCTCTTTTTAATCTTAAACTTGGTCTGGTGCAGCAATTTTTTGCTTTGCATTTGCATCATAGGCACCGCATTCGCGGAGGCCTACAATTTTTGGCGTCCTCTTTCGTAACCCGGGCCACCGCGTTCGTAGAAACCAAGTTGCTTGGTCATCATAATCGCGAGCCAAGCTCTGCGTTCTTAAAGGGATGTAGCCTTGACCCTCCACTTTCGTGGGAGGTCCTTAGGGTTTGTGATGGATAATCTGGGTCAAACTGACCCTGATTACCTCCGTGAATGCGGTATGGGGCCCACGTTCGAGGTAGTTAGTTGACTGGTCTTTTAACTAACCCATTTTCAGCTCTCTTCAACTTTTTTTAAAAAATCAATTTTGAGAGCTAGGGAACTTCAAATTGGGTGATTCTAGTTGAATTAGTTTGAGTTAGTTCGTGGATACGCGCTAGAGTTTTTGTGGAGGTGCAGAGAGCATCGGTTTTAGATAATTCTTACCCCGAAGAGGGCTGCTTATGTCTTTTTAATGTTGATTAAGTTTGCACATTATCGTTTGGACTGTTTCGGGCTTGGAATTGTTATGCATGTCGGGGAACGAGCTCAGGTAGACAATTAGGACCTTTTGACGGAGTCAATTTCGAAATTCACAACACGGCCCCCACATTCCCATTTTGACTTGATTTTTTTGTCCATTTCATATGAATGCTAAATTTGTGATCAATATTTTGCTACAATGGCAGTTATCGAAGGTGATTTGAAAAGGAGAGCACTATTAATATGATTTCAGAGCGTGCATATTCGGCTTTAAGGTAGGCTACTATGTACTTGTTCTTATATTGAGCTCTATTAGATAATGCTTAACATTCATTGCATATGATTTTGATATGTGTGTGGTGGGTTAGGATTATCTTCCTTATTCTTATTTCTTGATTCCAATTTGAGCCTTAGGCTAGTTTAGAATTGTTTAATCCTTATTTTAGGTTTGATTTTCCTTGTGTATGCGTTTGTTTAGTGTTATTTATCTCTTTAGGGATGTTCAATACTTTGTAGTATTCGGTGTAATTGGTACCTTAGAATGAGATTTGATTAAACCTTAGATAATTATGCTTTTTTCTTGGGAGTGTTTCATCTGGTTTAGGATTGAAACTTTCCTATAGACCTATATCTAGGTTAGCCTCTGGTTCTTTCATTGATTTTTATCACCATAGGATGGAGCTTGTTGTGTTGTACCTTGGGGTGGGTTTATACAGTAGAGGAAGAGATTCTTGAGTTAGTCCTTCGTATGATGATAATTTATAATCCCTTTTGCTGCTTGATTAGAGATATTTTTTCCTTGTGT
>JAJONR010002533.1:0-55762 GCA_029582245.1 Solanum etuberosum | reverse complement strand
ATTCATTAACTCATAACTGAGGATATCTACCTTATAACTCTACATCTTCAAATCGCTCAATTCTCACTAGTCATGCACATGTGTTTGAACTTCATGGAATTTTGAATACATTAAACTCTCCAATATATGAGCTTCTTGTGCTTTCTCGTAACTCGTTCACCACTCTAAAAGCTTTGACACAAGCCATGTGTCCAATACCTTATACCTTTGAGCCTCATATTACTGAATACAACAACTAGTTATGTTAACAAACGCAAAAGTAACAAATATTGGAATGCATATGCCTTGTCATGTTCAAATCTTCCTAAGTCACCTATATTTGGTGACTTAGCTAACAAAGCTAAGTTGCAACATAGTCCATTTCAACCACATGATTTTAATCCTAATAATGTAATAAATATACAAATCACAAAACCACATGGCACTTCTCATAAAAAAACTTAATTAGTCAAATAATTTGTATACTTCCTTATTCGAGCATACACAAAAATTCACACTATGTCTGAACAATTCAACATAACACAACAATAACACTATAACACCCCGTATGCTAGAACTACCCAATTTGCAGATCTCAAAAGTTGCAGGAGCCACCGACGAGCACCACCCATGGACCGTAGGGTGACCCACGGTCCGTTCTGGTAGTCCATGGATGGACACCTGTAGCCCTCCCCAGAAGGAGTCCAAAATTCTTTCTAAGGGTCTACCCACACCAGGACCTACGGACCGTAGGTCAGACCACGTTCCGTAGTCCAGGGCCGTAGGTCAGACCCTCAGCTTTCATCTCCCAATTGTGAAAGACAGACGACTAGCACGGACCATCGTTCCACTCACGGTCCGGTCCATCGTTCCACTCACGGTCCGGTCCATCGGTGACGCTGACAACATTTAAGTCAAGGGTCGTTTGGTCTTTTCCCTATGCGTTTGACCCCTAAACTACGTCGTTTAACCCCTAAACTACGTGGTTTTGATCAGTTTAAGCCTATTAACTTAATTAGAATCTACCTTAAGCAAATCATTCACCAAAATTTAGAAAACTTAGAATGCAGAAGGAGAAAGAGTCGACAAGACCCCTCTCCAAGAATGCAGCAAGGTTTCATCCATTCCAGCCCCAAAATTGAAAGATTTCTTTATGGAATTCATCACCGGGTCTGTGGGATTTCACTAGTTGGTTCCTTTCGCCCATTAGGTCCCTAGATTTCAGTCAGAATCTTGATTCCCTTGATATTATCTAGACCTAGGGTATCTTGAATGTTAGAAACTGTTGGGTTTTAGCTGCTAGAATGATCCAAATCAGATTATCATGTTGTTGCTTCACTTCTTGCATGAAATTCAGAACCCTAGTTGTGTAGATTCGTTTAGTTCATGAATTACACATGCTAGGTCAGTTTATTCAGTTATACATGCTCCAATTATGAATGTTTCATTATCAGTACATTAATGTTGCATTTTTTCAATGAGCATGTCAGTACTATGAGCTATCCAGTATTACACAAATTCAGTCATAATGTGTTATTTACATAATCATAGGTTTATAAGTCCCCTCTATGGGTGTTACATTTTAGTGATCAAACCAGTCATGCCTCTATACCTCTGGCAGTGTATATTGGGTCCTCTTGATGGGTGTATACATCGAACTCCACATTTAGCTCATGTGGTTCTATGTCGGTTATTAGTAGCTCCCACATTGAGATTCTAGTGCAGTGACCAAGTTATCAGATACAGTTCAGTATTCAGTTTCAGCATGTTATAAACTTGGTCAATGCATTCAGTTAGTTCATGTTCAGTATTTCCAGTATGGCATCATGCTTATCTTACATCATTGCTCAATTATATGCTTTGTTCAGTTATGTATATTGTTCAGCTTTATTCTATCTTGCATGCTCAGTACCTTTCAAGTACTAACGCATACTCTGCGCTACATCTTTTCGTGATATAGGTTCAGGTCCTCAGCAGTCAGATCATGCATAGATCGGTTCCTGATCTCCAGCTCAGCAACGGCAATGGTGAGTCATCATTCTTCGAGGACGAGTGACATGTTATCTTTCCATTTCTGTCTTTATTTTAAGTTTTGCTAGGTTTAGCTGGGGCATGTCTTATCACTTCTAGTCAGTTAGAGGCCTATTTTCAGACATAGTTACATTCAGCTTTAGCATTTGAGTTTGACCTTTCAGTTGTTGTTAAACTCTCAGTTTTTATATATCCATATAGTTTATGGGTATTCCCCATCATTTTAGTTTATCTTATGATTTAGCTTCCGCACAGTATTTCCAAATTCAGTTTATTTAATATGATTATGTTATGCCAGCAGGGTTAGCTTGGGGTCACTCGTGATCCTAGGTCCCATGTCCACGTCTTGTAGGTAGCTTCGGGGTGTGATAAACTTGGTATCAGAGATTTAGCTTCAAGAGTCCTAGGATGTCTGAAATGCCGCAATAAGTAGAGTCCTTTTCAAGGGTGTGAAGTGCACCACATCTAATGAGAGGGAAGCTAGAAGTGTTTTAGGAAAGCCTCACTTTCTTGATATTCTTATCGTGCGTTTGTATGATCTGTCTCTAACTCATCGTTATGTGTTTTAGATCATGCTTCCTTATAGAGCTAACGCAAGGAATGCTAACGCAGCTCCTCCAGTTCGAGATAAGGAAATTTCGAATGCAGAGTTTTGGAATGCTTTCCAACTTTTGGCTAAGAGTATGACTAACCAGAACAACTAGCAGGTTTCAAGCTCCTGCAAATGCTAATGTTGGGTCAGCTGTAGCTAGAGTTCAGGATTTTGTTAGGATGAATCTGCTTGAGTTTTTAGGGTCGCAAGGTTGTAAAGATCCCCAAAACTTCATAGATAAGGTCAAGAAGATCTTTGGAGTGATGCAAGTGACCGGTAATGATAGGGTTGAGTTGGCATCTTACCAGCTTAAGGATGTGGCTCACATTTGGTTTACTCAATGGAAGGAAAACAGGGGTACGGATGCGGCTCCTATCACTTGGGAGTGTTTCAGTGAGACTTTTCTGGACAGGTTGTTCCCACGTGAGTTGAGGGAGGGAAAAGCTCAGGAGTTCATGAACTTGAGGGAAGTTAGCATGTCAGTCCAAGAGTACGGACTCAAGTTCATCCAACTCTTCAGGTATGCTCTTCACATGGTTGCCGATTCCAGGGGTCAAATGAACAAGTTTATGTAAGGGGTATCCGACTTAGTGAAGACGGAGTGTAAAAATACTATGTTGCTGGAAAATATGAACATCTCTAGGCTCATGAATCATGCTCAGTAGGTTGAGGGAGATAAGCTTAGGGAGCAGGCTAAGGAGAACAAAAAGGCTAGGACAGGCAACTATGAGTATTCTCAACAGAAATTGGGTGGTGGAAATCGCTCGCAGGTTCAGCACAAATCTTCAGCCCCAACACCTTCATCAGCTAGTGCTCCATCCTCCAGGTTCTGACAGGATAAGAAAGGTAGGGCATCAGGCTCTAAGTCTCAGGGGAGTGTTTCAGGTACCAAAACCTACCTAACTTGTCCTAAGTGTGGTAAGAACCATCCGAGCAAGTGCCTTGCAGAAAAGGAACGGTGTTTTGGGTATGTTCAGACTGGTCACAGGTTGAGAGATTGTCCTTCTTCTAAACAGGGGCAAGGAGGTAATAATGATGGAGCTCAATCCACAACTCCAGCAGCACCACCAGGTCGCCCGACTCAGTAGGGTAACTCATCGGGTACAAGTGGCGGTCAGCGCCAAAATAGGTTGTATGATCTTCAGGCTCGCCAGGATCAGGAAGATTCTCCTAATGTGGTATCTGGTACGTTACGAGTCTTTAACTTAGATGTTTATGCTTTGTTATATCTAGGGGATACTCTTTCCTTTGTAACTCTTTATATATCAGTCAAATTTGATGTTAGTCTAGAAACTCTCTCAGAACCCATCTCAGTCTCTACTCTAGTCGGTGACCCAGTTATAGCTAGACGGGTATACAGAAATAGCCCTATCACAGTCTCTTAGAAACTCACCTCAGAAGATCTTGTAGAGTTAGAAATGGTAGACTTCGATATCATTTTAGGCATGGATTGTTACATTCCTGTTATGCCTCAATCAATTGTAGGACTAGGATCATTCTTTTCCAGTTTCCAGACGAACCAATCTTAGAATGGAAGGGTAGTAGTTTAGTGCCTATGGGTCGATTCATATCTTACCTTATGTCCATAAAGATGATTTCCAAGGGGTATATCTATCATCTAGTTTGGGTTAAGGATTCAAGCTCCGAAACCCCAACTCTTGAGTCAGTTCCAGTAGTTAATGAGTTCCCAGAAGTGTTTCCAGAGGATCTTCCTGAAGTTCCTCCCGAAAGGGAAATCGATTTCGAAATCGATCTCTTTCTAGATACCCAGCCTATTTCTATTCCTCCTTACAGGATGGCTCCAGCTGAGCTTAAGGAATTGAAAGAGAAGTTGAAAGACCTTCTATATAAGGGCTTCATCAGACCACCTTCTAGATAAGGGCTTCATCAGACCTAGTATTTCCCCATGGGATGCGCTAGTGTTGTTTGTGAAAAAGAAAGATGGTTCTCTCAGGATGTGCATTGACTATCGGCAGTTGAAAAAAGTCACAATCAAGAATAAGTACCCTATCCCCAGGATTGATGACTTGTTTGACCAACTTCAGGGTGCTAGTCCTTTTTTTGAAGATAGACCTCAGATCTGGTTATCATCAGCTCAGAGTCAGAGATAGTGACATTCTGAAAATAGCCTTCAGAACTTGGTATGGTCATTATGAATTTATAGTTATGTCATTTGGACTAACCAATGCTCCTGTAACTTTTATGGATTTGATGAACAGGGTGTTCAAGTAGTATTTGGACTTGTTCGTTATCGTCTTTATTGATGATATCCTCATTTACTCTAGGAATGAGGAAGAATATGTGACTCATTTGAGAGTTGTTCTGCAAACTCTCAAAGATCTCCAGTTGATTGCTACGTTTAGCAAATGTGATTTTTGGTTGCAATCAGTTTCTTTCCTTGGGCATATAGTATACAGCAAAGGGATCCCAGTGGATTCTAAGAAAATAGACGCAGTGAAACAATGGCCCAGACCTACCTCTCCTACAGATATCAGAAGTTTCTTGGGTTTAGTAGGTTATTACAAAAGGTTCATGGAAGGATTTTCATCCATAGCCTCTCCATTAACTAAGTTGACTCAGAAAAAGGTTAAGTTTCAATGGTCAGATGATTTTGAGAAAAGCTTCGGAGATCTGAAAACTAGGTTGACTACAACTCTGGTTTTGACTCTATGAGAGGGTTCAGACGGTTATGTTATCTATTGTGATGTGTCTAGAGTCAGCCTAGGTTGTGTGTTGATGCAGCGAGGTAAGGTTATAGCATATGCTTCTAGACACCTTAAGGTGCATGAGAAGAATTATCCAACTCATGACCTCGAGCTTGCAGCCGTAGTATTTTCCCTAAAGATTTGGAGACACTACTTATATGGTGTTCACGTAGATGTGTTCACGGACCATAAAATCCTACAGTATGTGTTCACCCAGAAAGAGTTGAATCTTCGACAGAGGAGATGGCTTGAATTCATCAAGGACTATGACATGAATGTGCTTTACCATCTTGGTAAGGCCAATGTAGTAGCAAATGCTCTTAGCAGACTATCTATGGTAGTGTAGCACATGTTGAGGAAGAAAGAAAACAACTAGCAAAGGATTTTCACAGACTGGCTCGCTTGGGAGTTCACCTTATGAGCATATCAGATGATGGTGTAACAGTTCAGAATGGGTCAGAATCTTCATTGGTAGCGGAGGTTAAGGAAAATCAAGAAAGTGATCCGATATTGCTTCAACTAAAGGGTGCAGTTCATCAGCAGAGAGTGGAGATTTTCTCCCAAGTGGGAGAATGTGTGCTTCGCTACCAGGGTCGATTATGTGTTCCTAAGGTTGGTGAGTTGAGACAGCAAATTCTTACAGAAGCCCATAACTCCAGATATTCTATTCATCCAGGCGCCAATAACATGTATTGTGATCTGCGGGAAGTCTTTTGGTGGAATGGCATGAAGAGGGATATAGCAGATTTTGTGGATAAGTGCCCCAATTATCAGCAAGTGAAGGTAGAACATCAGAAAACAGGGGGTATGACTCAAGAGATCAACATTCCTACTTGGAAGTGGGAAGTGATCAACATGGACTTCATTACAGATTTACCTCGTACTCGCAAACAACATGACTCCATTTGGGTGATAGTAGACATAGTTACTAAGTCTGCGCACTTTTTGGCTGTTAAAACTACAGACTCGACGGAGGACTACTCCAAGCTTTATATTAATGAGATAATGATGTTGCATCGGGTTCCTTTGTCTATCATCTCAAATAGAGGTCCTCAGTTTACCTCTCATTTCTGGAAGTCATTTTAGAAGGGTCTTGGTACTCAGGTTAACCTTAACACAGCATTTCATCCGCAGACGGATGGTCAGATAGAGCGTACCATTCAGAACTTAGAGGACATGTTGAGAGATTGTGTGATTGACTTCAAGGGTAGTTGGGATGATCACCTTCCTCTAATTGAGTTCACCTACAATAATAGCTACCATTCCAGCATTCAGATGGCCCTTTTGAGGCATTATATGGGCGTTGATGCAGATCTCTAGTTGGTTGGTTTGAAGTAGGTTAAGTAGCCTTGATCATGGAAAAAGTGCAGCTCATCAGGGATAGACTTAAGACATCCTATAGTCGCCAGAAGTCTTATGCATGTAAAGAGAAGGGACTTGGAGTTCCAAATTGATGATTGGGTTTTCCTGAAAGTGTCACCTATGAAAGGGGTGATGAGGTTTGGAAAGAAAGGGAAGATCAATCCAAGATATGTAGTCCCTTACATGATCTTGAAAAGAGTTTGTAAAGTGGCTTATGAGTTATAGTTACCAGCAGAACTAGCAACAGTGCATCAGGTCTTTCACGTTTCATTGTTGAAGAAGTGTGTGGGTGATCCAGCATCCATAGTACCTTTAGAGAGTGTGGCTGTGAAAGACAGTCTCACTTATGAGGATGTGCCAGTTGAGATTCTTGATCGTCAGGTTAGAAGGTTGAGAAACAAAGAAGTCGCTTCAGTTAAGGTTTTGTTGAGGAGTCAGTCTGTAGACGGAGCTACTTGGGAAGCAGAAGCAGCCATGAAGGCCAAGTATCCTCATCTCTTTCCTTCCGATTCCACTCCAGCTTGAGGTAATAGTTCCTCTCCAGTCTTTCAGTTACTCATGTTTAAATTTAGTCTTAGTAATTTGTTCCTTCAGTTAGTCTTGCATTTTCAGCGTATTTGCATGTTCTTGGAACTTAGTTCGGTCGGAAATCAGTTTCCAGTATTTAGTGGTAGGGTTTGCAGCTCTTTCCCTCCATATTCAGCTAGTTTAGTCTTCATTCGAGGATGAATGTTCCCAAGTGGGAGTTAATGTAACACCCCGTATGCTAGAACTACCCAATTTGAAGATTTCAGAAGTTACAGGTGCCACCGATGGGTACCAACCACGGATCGTATGGTGACCCATGGTCCATTCTGGTGGTCCGTGGATGGCCACCTATAGCCCTCCCCAGAAGCAGTCCAAAAATCCGGCTAAGGGTCCACCCACGCCAGGACCTACGAACTGTAGGTCAGACCACGTTCCATGGTCCAGGGCTGTAGGTCAGACCCTCAGCTTTCAATTCCCAGTCATGAACGATGGCCAACCAGCATGGACCATCGGTCCACTCACGGTCTGACAGTCCAGTTTGTCGGTGACACCGACAGCATTTAAGTCAGGGGTCGTTTGGTTTTTTTCCTATGCGTTGGACCCCTAAACTACGTCGTTTAACCCCTAAACTATGTGGTTTTGATCAGTTTAAGCCTAGTAACTTAATTAGAATCAACCCTAAGCAAATCATTCACCAAAATTTAGAAAACTTAGAACGTAGAAGGAGAAAGAGTCGACCAAACCCCTCTCCAAGAATGCAACAAGGTTTCATCTATTCAAGCCCTGAAATCAAAAGATTTTTCCGTGGAATTCGTCACAAGGTATGTGGGATTTCACTAGTGGGTTCCTTTCTCCCATTAGGTCCCTAGATTTCAGTCAGAATATTAATTCCCTTGATATTATCTAGACCTAAGGTTTCTTGAATGTTAGAAATTGTTGGGTTTTAGCTGCTAGAATAATCCAAATCAAATTATCATGTTGTTGCTTCAGTTCTTACATGAATTTCATAACCCTAGTTGTGTAGATTCGTTTAGTTCATGAATTACACATGCTAGGTCAGTTTATTCAGTTATACATGCTCTACTTATGAATGTTTCATTATCAGTTCATTCATGTTGCATTTTTAGTTAGCATGTCAGTACTTTGAGCTATCCAGTATTACAGAAATTCAGTCATAATGTGTTATTTACATAATCAGTTGGGAGTAGACTTAATACCGAGTTGCCTAGGGTCAGTCACCCTCATAGTCTGAGAACTACGTGCCTCCATAGGTTTATAAGTCCCCTCTGTGGGCATTACATTTTAGTGATCACGCCATTCATTCCTCTATACCTCTGGAAGGGTATATTGGGTACTCTCGATGGGGCGTATATATCGGACTCCACATTTAGCTCATGTGGTTTTATGTCGGTTATTAGTATCTCCCACAGTTCAGTATTCAGTTTCAGCATGTTAAAAACTTGGTCATTGCATTCATTTAGTTCATGTTCAGTATTTCCAGTATGGCATCATGCTTATCTTAGATCATTGCTCATTTATATTCTTTGTTCAGTTATGTATATTGTTTAGCTTTATTCTATCCTTCATGCTCAGTACCTTTCAAGTACTGATGCATACTCTGCGCTACATCTTCTGTTGATGTAGGTTCAGGTCCTCAACAGTTAGATCACGCATAGATCGGTTCCCGATCTCCAACTCAACAGCGTTAGTGGTGAGTCCTTATTCTTCGAGGACGAGTGACATGTTATCTTTCCATTTCAGTCTTGAATTTCAGTTTTGCTAGGTTTAGCTGGGGCATGTCCCAGCACTTCTAGTCAGTTAGAGGCTTATTTTCAGAGATAGATAGATTCAGCTTTAGCATTTCAGTTTGCCTTTTCAGTTGTTGTTAAACTCTCAGTTTTTATATATCCAGATAATATATGGGTATTCCCCATCATTTCAGTTTATCTTATGATTTAGCTTCCACACAGTACTTTCCAAATTCAGTTTATTTAGTATGCTTATGTTATGCCAACAGGGTTAGCTTGGGGTCACTCGTGATCCTAGGTCCCGTGTCCGCGTCCTGGGGTAGCTTCAGGGTGTGACAAACACAATTGTGAGAATTTACAAGTTTCCCTTGCCTTACATAAATCATAAAACTAAATATTATTCTAAGTCAAGTTCATCTTAGGTGCACTCCTTCGTGAAGCATTTCCACTAAAAGGTACCTGTTGTTACGTGTCTCAGGATCTGCTTTGAATGGGTCAGAGACTTCAGCTGATTATTAGGATATCAGTTTTCTTTTAGTCATTATCCTATTAACTAGTTATAGATTTTCCTTTTTTTAGGCATGTTAGTAGTCTTTTAGCAGTCCATGTTATGTGTTAGTTGTACTGCCCCTCTACTTATTAAATCAACTTGAAGTTCAATAAAAATCAGTCTTCAGATTTCAATTCATCTTGTTGTTTCAGTTTCTTAAACAACATTGGTATCAGAGCCCTACTTCTTAAGGGACTTGTGTGATACTTGCGAGGTTCTTTTCTGAGTGTTTATCCAAAAAATATTTTCTACAATACACCTTTAATACAGTGGAGAATACAGGATCTTTTTTTGCTATGGCTCCACCAATTTTTGATGGAGAAAACTATCAAGCCTGGGCAGTGAAAATGCAAGTTTATTTGGAGGCTTGTGATTTGTGGGAGGATTTCGAGGAAGACTACAAAGTGTATCCTCTACCGGGGAATCAAACAATGACTCAAATTAGAACCCACAAGGAAAAGAAGACAGGAAACTCCAAAGCTAAATCTTGTCTCTTTGCTGCAACTTCTGCCACCATTTTTAGTAGAATAAGGACATGTAACTCAGCCAAAGCAATTTGGGATTTCCTCAAGAAAGAGTACTATGGAGATGAAAGAATTAGAGGAATGAAAGTACTGAACTTGGTTAGAGAATTCGAGATGCAGCGTATGAAGGAATCCGAAACCATTAAGGATTATTCTGACAGGTTGCTTGGGATTGCCAATAAGGTGAGGATACTTGGAAATGAACTTACTGATAACATAATAGTTCAAAAGATACTTGTAACTTTACCCGAGAGATATGAGGCAACTATTGCTTCATTGAAAAATACTAAAGATCTGTCGAAGCTTAGCTTGGCAGAGTTATTGAGTGCACTGTAGGCAAAAGAACAATGAAGAATGATGAGGCATGAGGGATCCATTGAGGGAGCCTTGCAAGCCAAGTTGCAGTTCGGTTCAAGTGCCAGGGGAAACAAAGGAAAAGGAAAGAAAGGGAATCATGGAAACTACGAAGCAACAACAGAGAGAAATGGTGTTACTGCATCTAGCAACAACAGAGAAGGAAAATATCCTCCCTGCCAACATTGTGGGAAGAAAAATAATCCACACTTCAAGTGTTGGAGAAAACCTGATATGAAATGCAGAAAGTGACACAAGCTTGGTCATGCTCAGATTATCTGCAAAGAGAAGGGATTACAACAACCAAATGATGCACAAATTGCAGGCCAACAAGAAAATGAGCATCTATTTGTGGCCACATGTTTCGCAAGAAAAAAATTCAAGTGAAAGTTGGCTTGCAGATAGTGGGAACCACATGATTAGTGATAAAAAGCTTTTCAGAGAACTTGATAGATCAATTAAATCAAGAGTCGTGATCGGAAATGGAGAATACCTCCCAGCGAAAGGAAAGGGGACCGTAGCAATTGAAAGTTACAATGGTACAAAACTTATTTATGAAGTTTTATTTGTTCCTAAAATTGATCAGAACTTTGGATGTCTATGTTTTTCTTATGTTCCACAGGTTAAGAGAGACAAGCTAGATAAGAAGGCAGATTTGGGAATCTTCATTGGCTATAGCTTATTTTCTAAAGCTTATAGGATCTTTCAACCTCAATCAGACAAGATTATGGTAAGTAGAGACATTTAATTCCTTGAAGATGAGCAATGGGAATAGAATGAGGAGTCTCGAGTTAAGGACCATAATTCATAACTTTATTATGATGACTTGGTAGATGATCAACCTAGTAGGGGAACAAGATCACTCTCTGATATATATGAGAGATGTAATGTTGTTGTTTTTGAACCTGCAGGATATGAGGAAGAAAAAAATGATCAAAAATGGACAAATGCAATGAAGGAGGATCTGACCATGATAGAAAAGAGCCAAACTTGGAAGCTCGTGGAAAGACCCCGAGATAGAAAAGTGATTGGAGTTAAATGGTTTTTTCGAACAAAGTTAAATCCAGATGGTTCGGTAAACAAGCACAAAGTTAGATAGGTGGTGAAAGGCTATGCACAAGTTTGGGGAGTAGATTTTTCTGATACTTTTTCCCCAGTAGCCAGATTTGATACAATTCATATGCTTTTGGCTATTGCGGCACATAAAAATTGGAAGATTTTTCAAATGGACGTGAAGTCTGCTTTCTTGAATGGTCTACTACAAGAAGAACTATACGTTGAGCAGCCAGAAGGGTTCAGCGTACCAGGACATGAGGATATGGTTTATCTGTTAAAGAAAGCTCTATGCGGACTAAAGCAAGCTCCTAGAGCTTGGTACAGCCGAATGGATAATCATTTGCTAGATTTAGGCTTTGAAAAAAGCTTAAGTGAATCGACTCTTTATGTCAAGAAAGTTGCGTCTAAAATTATTATTTTTTCTCTGTATGTCGATGATTTACTTGTGACAAGAAATAATACAAGGTTGATTGAAGAATTCAAGGAGGAAATGATGAAAGTCTTTGAGATGACTGATCTTGGCGAAATGACTTATTTTTTGGGAATGGAGATCAAGAAAACTCATAATGAAGTTTTTGTTTGTCAAAAGAAATATATGAAGGAGATTCTAAAAATATTTAGAATGGAAGAATGCAAGAGTGTGAATACTCTAATGAATCAAAAAGAAAAGCTGAAAAAGGATGATGGAGCTGAACTAGTGGATGAAGGAGTATATCGAAGCTTAATTTGATGCTTGATGTATCTCAAGACAAGAAGGCCTGACATCTTGTTTCCTGTGAGTGTTTTATCAAGGTTTTTAAATTGTGAAAGTGAGTTGCACATGATGGCCTCCAAAAGAGTAGTTAGGTATCTTAAAGGAACTCTAACCTATAGCATTAGATTTAGCAAAAGTCAGAATTTTAAACTCCGTGGATATTCTGATAGTTATTGGCGCGGGTCAACTGGTGATATGGAAAGCACATTTTGTTATTGTTTCACTTTTGGATCAGGGTGTTTCTCATGGTGCTCAAAGAAACAGGAAATAGTAGCACAATCAGCAACTGAAGCACAATTCATTGCAGCAGCAGCCACTGTTAATCAAGCACTATGGCTTAGGAAAATTTTGATTGATTTGCAACTGCAGCAAGCAGAGAGAACTGAGATCCTTGTGGATAATCAAGCTGCTATAGCCATATCCAAAGATCCCATGTTTCATGGACAGACCAAGCACTTCAACATAAAGTTTTATTTCTTTAGGGAAGTGCAGAAAAATGGTGAAGTGGTTTTATTATATTGCAAATCAGAGAATCAAGTGGCGGACATTTATTCGAATTTCTTAGAGAAAAGTTGGGAGTTTGCAGCTCCTGACCCAGGAGGAGTGTTGTTACCTATCTCAGGATCTGCTTTGAATGGGTCAGAGACTTCAGCTGATTATTAGGATATCAGTTTTCTTTTAGTCATTATCTTATTAACTAGTTATAGATGTTCCTATTTTTTAGGCATGTTAGCAGTCTTTTAGCAGTACATGTTCTCTGTTAGTTGTACTGCCCCTCTACTTATTTAATCAGCTTGAAGTTCAATAAAAATAAGTCTTCAGATTTCAATTCATCTTGTTGTTTCAGTTTCTTAAACAACAGTACCTACCAACTCTAGTTGCTCAAACAAAGTTACTTCTTATTGCTAAAGTAACTTAAAAGTCATACAAGAAATAGACCTTGCATAACTACAGTGATGAAGAAAGGGTGAATACGAAAAATATATGCCCTCAATATCATCATTGATCAACCATATATAAAGAAAAGGTGAGAGTTGTTCATAAACTGCCAACATCCATGCTTACTCAAACAAGAAATTAAAATCCAATATAATAATCACGAATTAAAAGGCTATCTCCGAAGAACTAGATATTAGATATAACCGTTTCTTCGGGGAAATACCTAGGCTTCCCCATATTCAGTAAGGCCCCAAGAATTAACGACTTCCAATTTATTATAGATAATCTCCAACAAAAGCTAGCTGAATTGAAGACTAAATTTCTAAACCTAACCGCCGAAAGAACAACTCTTGCAAAGGATAATCTTAATAACATTCCATCACATATTATGCAATACATAAAACTCCCAATCAGAATCACCAAAAAGATTGACCAAATCCAAAGGAATTTTAAACTAGGTTTGAGAGATTTTAACAGACCCAACTCCACCTAGGACTCTCTTTTAACAAATAAGTACAAAGGGCTGGCAAACCATCCCCTGGGAGGATGCTTTTCCCTTATATCTATAGAGCATTTGGCTTAAAATAAACGACAACTATCATAACAAAAATTAATCCTAAAATGTCATACTCTCACACCATCCAATACATAGCCCTATCCAAATCCAAACCATGCCACGAACAACCTAGTATTGAGTTTGTTAGTTGGAAACCCCCAATAACAGACGACTTTTCCTTTGAGAAAACTAGTGAATATGAATAGGTGGAGTAATTAGGATTAATATAGGAGACTGGGTAATAAGATTCATGTGCAATATGTACCATGGAAACCACCACTACGAAATAACTATATGCCCTAAGAAAAGGCCTATCGACTGCATTTGATCATAACCTTACTCCCCTAGAAATCGATATAGACTGTAGAGGTATTATACATTTTCTTACTAACAATAATCCTTCTCTTTCAAATTGACTGACTACAGGTATCTGCTACACAAGTTGGGGAACCCCCAATACATTATAAATTCAGTGAGGAGAATAAGGTGGCATATGCTTTGGAGAAAGAAGGGTCTAAGTTAAAGGGGACTAACTCCTATATTTCTTGGACAATTCCTCATTTGTTTGAATTAACGGAATTAAAAGTGGACAAGAAAGGAACCTCTTTTGTGCGGCGCAGAAGGCCATCATCATCATAAGATAGAAATAACATATATTATATTAACCCCCTTCCCCTTTAAACAATATTACTAGCAACAAGCTCTGTCATTCTAATGTATTGACGCATAACTAGTTGTTATGATATAATTACCAAAAAAATAACATTGTAATTGACTTGCCTAGTTTTGATGTGAAAGTTTAATGTAAAGAAACACAATTTGAATAAAAATCAATTGCATACCTAATTTCACTTTCACTTTTTTCTAGTATAAATAGGAGTTTTTTATTAGGCTATTGGCATACCCTTATTTCATCTTCCTCTAATATTTTTTGGGAAGCTTTTGTATTTTGAGATTTTGGTTTTAGAAAGATTTTGGATCTTACGAAGCCAATACTTGAATTCATACTTAAAGTAATTTGTTCTTTTCTTGATGTTTTGAAGTTCTTTCATTTTATTTCTCTCATGCCGCTTAATGTTGTTCCTTCTATTTGCCTACAACTTGTTTCATATGTTTAAATTACTTTTTTGGGACTCATATCAGGATAAGGTAAAAAACAAAGTCAAGAATTTTAGTTTATAAACTTTGATCTATAATTCTTTTTGTTTTTATGGATTCTAAATAAATTATTTATAAATATATATTTTTTTAATACAAATAACACTTTGAAATTTTTCCAACTTATAACTACATTGGATTTTCCCTTGAGTGAGGCCTTTGAGAAACGCCTCTAAGGCATGCTAAGAAATTGCAACAAAGGAACAATTTTCTATAAGGGAAGAAGAACATGGGTTGCTGCGGTTTGAAGAATTGAAAATAAATCTGTGAAATTAATTTTCTAAAAGTACTTGTGTGGATATAAGTATCTCATTAAGATTGAAATTAAACTATTATTAAATATGAAAATGTGTTAAATGGGAAAAAAATGCCAGTGATAGAATTCTAAAGTTAAACTCATTATATTAAAATTCTGACTCCTCCTTTGTTCCTTAGTGTGCCTTACCAAATTAGTCACTTCTCAGCATGCCTTTGAGGCGTTTCTCAATGGTGTCACTCAGGGAAAAATCCAATGTAGTTACAGGTTGGGAAAAACCTCAAAGCATTATTTTTGTTAAAACATATATGTACAAATAATTTATTTTGAATCCATAAAAAGAAAAATAATTGTAAATCAAAGTTTACAAACTAAAATTCTTGACTTTGTTTCTGACCTTAGCTTGAGACGAGTCCCAAAAAAGTCATTTAAACATATGAAACAAGTTGTAGGCAAACAAAAGGAACAACATTAAGCGATATGAGAGAGATAAGATTAAAGAAATTTAAAACATCAAGAAAAGAAACAACTTACTTTAAGTATGAATTCAAGTATTGGCTTCATAAGATTCAAAATAATTCTAAAACCAAAATCCCAAAACACAAAAGATTGCAAGAAAAATATTAGAAGATGATAGAACAAGGGTATGCCAATAGCCCAATACCAGACTCCTATTTATACTAGAAAAAAGTGAAAGTCAAATTAGGTACGCGAATGAGTTTTATTCAAATTGTGTTTCTTTACATCCAATTTCCATATTGAAACAAGACAACTCAATTACAAAGTTACTCATAATAACAGTGAAGGTAAAATAAGGTATGCAATTATATTGATTTTATTCAAATTAGATTTTCTTACATTAATAAGTTTCCAAGTAAGTGAATTACAAAATTACACATTAAAAAAGTGAAGGATAAATTAGGTATGCAATTGATTTTTATTCAAATTGGATTTCTTTACATTAATAAGTTTCCATATCAAACAAGATTGGTTAATAACCAAATTACACACGATAAAAGTGAAAGTAAAATAAGGTATGCAATTGATTTTTATTCAAGTTTTTTTGAACAAGTATTTTACTAATTTATCATTTGACTATGTGAAGTCAAATGATAATCTGTCGGATCAACATACAAAAGTCCTAACTAGAGATGGAGTGGAGAGATCATCAAAGAAATCATCATGACGATAACTCTAACTAGTAGATCGGAGACCCCAAGAGCTTTGTTCAAGAAGATCAAACAAATTTGTGACTGACGGTTCGACATTGTCAATAAACTCAATCCATTCTTGTGATGAAGACAATGTTCAGTAACAAGGAAAAGACATTAAGACATTTTAACAAGTTGATAAAACTTAAAGTTTTTTAATGGTTTCTATGTTTGGCAGATTTTACCAAAAAGTGTATCTACGCAATAACATGATTAGAAATTACCTATGTGAGTGTGAAGGGTAAGCCGCTTCAAAACATATGATTTTAAAAGAACATTATCTATATACTCATGAAATGAGAAAGTTTTCATTGTTAAAACGAACACAACAGTGAGAACCATATATGGTAAAGGATTAACTGTGATGCATGTAGTTGCCTTGGTATACACCAAAGCTCAACGGTTCAAATGTATCAAATCTACCTATCGATCGATTATATTTGACATATGTTCACTATGGAAAGTTAAAAGGGAAACCTTTTTATCTAGATGTAATTAATCCTTGCCTGTAAAGTACATACTTGTCCATTTATTTTTTGTTAAAGTCATTCTACAATCATGCGGAGGATTGTTGGGTTTTAAAAGGCGTGAATACAAATTGAAGAGTTGTGACTCTTTTGAAGAGTTGTGATTTTTCTTAAGATTTGAGACTTTTCTGAAAGTTTGTGACTTTTTAAAAAAAATTGTGACTTTTCCAAAGGGTTGTGACCTTTTTGATAAGGCATAGTAAGCATCTGTTCACTTTACCCTTTTTGTCTATAAATAGAGGGCTTTTCTCTCATTTTTCAACAATAAATTTTTTGAACTTCTTATTCAGAACAAACAAATGGTGCTTGTTTACTTTACTTCCTGTGAGTTGTTCGTTTGCACCATGATTTTAGGTACCAATACACTGATAAGTATGATCATTCTATCCTGGGAGGATATATTCCATTAACCTTAGATACTTGAGGAGAATAATTTTCTTAAGGACACATTGTGCATTCAGAGGATTCAATTTTCTTATTTTCAATATTCTCTCTATTTTGTTGCAAATTATATTTTCTTTACTTGTATTAACTTTCTGGTTTTGAAAATATACTTTAAAGTTTGTTGTTTATTACAAAGTTTTGCGAAGTTATTGTTCTAAATACTTTAGAAATATAGATAAATAACAAAAGGTCCAAAATAACCATATGGGTCCTTAAAATCCATATATAGCACGACCCAAAAAGCAGGGTGTGATGACACATGCCTTATTCCACTAAGACAGATAAGTATAAATAACCCTCGAAAAGGGTATATACGGAAGTAAGAAAGAAATTAAGAACTAAACATAATATAAGAATGCAGATCTCATAACATAGCAAAACTATCCCCAAAATTTGGTGTCACGTGTACAAGCCACTAAGTAATACAACGGATTCAAAAGAAATACAAGTTTGAATGTCTAGAATACTAGAATAGTAGAAAGACATAATTAAGAGTATGCGGTGTCTGCCAAGATGACTAGCAGCCACCTCACGAACTCTAAAGGTGTCACGACCCAAAAATGGTCGCGCTGACACTTGTCTATTCCCACCAAGACAAGTCAACCTCAACCCAACAAAAAAAAAGAAATGTGAAAATATAAAGCAAGAACAAGATAAAGCTGAAAAATTATTCTTTCTATTAAAACCCCCAAAATCTGGTTGTCACGCGTACAAGCCACCGCATTCCATAGAATGCGGAATTCAAGAAATAAATACAACTCTCAATATTTGTTTCTCAAATAGAACGAAGCATTTGGGAAAAAGGAAAAGAGGGCACACCGGGATGACAAGAAGCTACCTATCAAGTCCTCCAACGAGCCTTATAAAGTGAGAAGAAGAATAATCACGCTAAACCGGCATGGAAACTACACAAGTGTAGAAGGAAGGAGTGAGTACCAACAACACGGTACCCAAAAACCAACCTAATAAACAAAACATCTATCTAGAAATTGAATACCCCTTACACTCTAACCGAACCTCCTCAAACTACAACCTGCACAAAAACCAGTCCAACCTAACAGTTCTACAATACACTGCTCATAAGGCCCAATATCCACAGTGCAATAGTCACAATTCCACCATCAAATGAATCAGACAAATCAATCTTAATGTCAAGTAGTTCAGTCACACGCAACAAGTACATCAATCACAATTAGCAACCAAGTCACGCATAAGCATCAAACGCATCAAGTCACAATAATCAATCTCTCGCCAGAACCATTTTCCATCGTCTTTATAAGCACTTTCCAGAAATCACCTGGGCATAACAACATTCGCCGGCACAATCCTCGGCATAATAGCACTTGCCAGAAAAAACCTCAAGATCATAAATTATCATAAGTCTCAACACGGTATTCAACAATCAATGCACACAAGCAATATCACACCACATGGAAGAGACAACAAATCATACAATTCAAGTCCACATTGATGCTTTCATGCATTTCATCATTCAATCAACAAGGGTCACAATAAGGCAATCCATATCATCATGTTCATCACATAGCCTTTTTTCATTTCGACCCTATTTTATTCATTTAGATGTATGAAGTGGACAATTAAATCCTTCACCTCATCACCATTACTCCCAACACACAAGTAACAAAAGAAGTACACAAATTCTACTAAAATACAAGGTTTAGGAGATCACTTACGTTAAACCACATAATTAATCACTCCAAGAGTAAAGTCGTCCCCTTTAAAATCACTTCAAAAGTCACACAATCTATATACACGCAAGTATTCACAATAAATTCTCAGAAACAACAATACCCATATCAATTCCTTGAAAAATGGGTCAATCAACAGCAAAACCCAATTCCGAAAATAAGGCTTGAATTCGAAATTTAGTACTTGAAAATATTAATCAAGGCTTTATGAACTCATTGTGAAAATTTATTTAAAAAATGAATTAAAAATCAGTTCACAATCTCCGTTTTAGTTAAGAACTTGAGTTCTTGAAAAACTTGCCATTTACAAAAAAAAATCCCAAATTTTGATGTTAGAATTCATAAATAATCAAAGGAAAATGATGGTTTAGGATCAAGAAAGCTTACCCAAATGATTTGGCACAAGAAAACCTTTCAAAAATCGCCTCCAAGGGTTCTCCAAGATAAAAAATGGAAAATGGAGCTTAAACGCCAAAAATGGCAGGCAAAAACCTTCTCAAGTGTCACTTAAGCGAACCAGGTTCCGCTTAAGCGAACCCTGCAAACATTGTGGGTCTCGCTTTTGCGAACTAGGTTCCTCTTAAGCGACCATCGCTTAAGCGAACCCCGCCCAAAAGGCTAGTCTAACTTTTGTGAACCAGGTACCGCTTAAGCGACCATCACTAAAGCGAACCAGGTTTCGCTTAAGCGAAGATTGTAACATTAGAAACAACAGCCAACACAAAAACATCAAAAGGACGCTCAAGATTCGATCGGAACCCCGTGCACACAAACCCCATATACGAATCAATAATAGTTAACTTTCCGGACTCAATGGAACTGTCAAAACATGAATCTTAGGTCTCCTTGACCCGATATTCATGAAATTCACAAGAAACTAACTCACACCTAAAAGGCTAAAACAAGCTCGGGGTCTCTCAAAAATTAACCAACACCTCACCTAGGCCTAAAATCATCCCCTGAATCCAATTGAACTCTTAGAATTCTAATTCGAGCATCCAAACCCTAAATGTTTACCAAAGTCAATCCAAAGGCTAAATTTCAACCATTTCACAACTTAAGACCACAAATCCTAAAAATAAACTCAGGTTCTGAAATTCACAACTCTCACAGCTTAGATTCCACATTCCGAGATAGATGGGATCAACAAAATTCCATTCCAACACTTGAAACTCCAAAAGACTCCAAAAACTACTTTCTTTACAATATTAGCCTTTCAAACTCAAAACTTACAAAATTTTCTACTTTTAACTCCAAGATGAAAACCAACTTTTCAAACTAAATCATAAAAGACTCGGGGTTGATATCAAGAGGGGAAAAAAGTAAATTCATGAAACTTTCCAAAAATGAACAACCGAGTCATTACATTATCCACCACTAAAAACCATGTTTGCCCTCAAACATAAAGCAAAAGAAAGTACTTGGAGTTTCATAAAGTTGAGGATATCTGGCACGCATATTTGACTCTATCTCCCAAGTTGCCTCACTGACTGAACGATGCTTCCATTGCACCTTCATTGAAGAAATATCTTTGGTCCTAAGCTTCCGGACCTGCTTATCCAAAATGGCTATCGGCTCCTACTGAAAAGATAAGTCTAGACCCAACTCAACTGAATCAAGATAAAGTACATGGCACTCATTCGACACATACTTCTGATGCATGGAAACATGAAATACAAGATGCAAAACTGACAAGCTAGGTGGCAAGGCCAATTTATAAGCCACCTCTCTCACACGCCTCAAAATCTCAAAAGGTCGAATGAATTTAGCGTTAAGCCTGACCTTCTTTCAAAACCTGATTACACCATTCATGGGTGACACTCAAAGCCAAACATGATCACCCTCCATGAACACTAGACCTCGAACTCTCCGATCTGCATAACTCTTTTGTCTACTGTCACGACCCAAGGCTACCCCCTAGATGTAACATGGCGTATAGAACCCCGAAGGACTCCATACAAGCCACTTAGCTCTCATTACTTAAGAAATAGAACAATAAGAGTAAAATAGTTCAAGTCCAAAATATTTTATAAAATAAAAAGTGGAAGTCTAAACTCATGTCTCATCATAGCCATCTAATACAATAGAATGTAATTGGGCCTAGCCCATACATCACGTCCAAAAGAGAAATACATGAATAAAACTAAAACAATAACTCCATCCTCGAAGCATGAGGACTCACCAAAGCTCGAGAATTCACGAACTCAACTACTAGCCACGAGACTCAGAAACCTGTCTGTCGGACCTTTCATTTCGGAAAAATGTAGGCAAGAGTATGCATTAGTACAAAACAATGCACCAAGTATGATAGCCACGCATAAAATATTTAAAACATTCTAAAAAGGGACATTTCATTTCATGACATGCATTTGACCAAGTTAAAAAATGACATAAGAGAGTTGTAAATCATACTTCATAAAACAAGGTCAATGCAAGCTAACATCATATTTAAAGCCTTTGAACACATATGAGATACTCCTTGAGTAATCTTTGTTCATTATTAATGTGGGGAATTATCCTTAACCAACATAGAGACCATGTGAGCTATAACATGATCACCCGGTGTCTCCCATACCGAAAAGGGTTGTTCTACTTGCCTAAGATAGAACCATGAACTTCTAGCTTAAGTGGATTCACTATCTAATCAACCAATGGGGGCACATAGTTATGGGATAAGGATATTTCTGCTAGAAACCCGACCTCTACTAATGGGAGAGCTTCCATCTCATGAGATTGTTTGTAGAAACCCAGCCTCTACTAGCGGGAGAGCCTCCATCTCAATGTCAATATCCACTCGGTGCTATGCATAAATCCCACAGAATTGTAATTTCTTACTTAGTCTCATCATCCATGGAAAGGCATGTCATCTTGCCAATCCAAGCTAGTTCATTAGGATAGCTCTTATTCTTTGATTCTATTAGGTGAGAAATCTTTTCAACCTAAGAATCCTTTCTATGTGAGAAAACCTTTCACATCATGCTAGTATGTGTTTATGAGAATGTTCTTTCACAACACAACATCATCATTGGTACTTTACTGTCAAAGCACCCTTAAAACATTTGCATAATTCTCATGAAAACATGCATAATTCGAATCACCTTTCAAGGTCAAAAACCCTCTTTCAATCATCAAAATTTAGAAAACAAGTGTTAGATATGGATTTCATCATAAACTGATGCAATTCTCTCATTACATGCTTAATTCCATAAAACTCTTCCTTTAAGATCAAAAACCCATAACATATACTTCATAACTTGAAAACATGGGGATTACATGGGTTCATGGGGGAAAACATCATAAAACCATAGGAATTCATCAATTCATGCTTAGAAGATCATAATCCAATCAATTAAATCAATAATGAAAAGAACCCACGCTAATTGAAGAAAACCCTAACTCAATTGGGGAATTCTACCTTTCGAAATAGAGAAATTTAGGAACTCCATCGATGAAAGGAATCGAAGGATGAAAAATATCATACCTTGAATATAAATGCTAGCCTTCAATGGAAGAATTGGAACCTTAGCTTGAAACCCTAGGTTGAATCTTCTTCTTCTTCTTCTTCTTCAAGTTCTTAAGAGAGAATATATGAGAGAAGTTTTAGGAATTCTTTTGGGAATTTGGAAGAATGAGTTAAATGGGGTGAATTTGGGGGTTAAAAGACTTATATAGGGGTCCTAAACATAGGAAAAATGACATAGTATAGGAACTAATTAATTAGGAAAAGACCCAATTTCCCCTTAAAAATAACTGAAAGCTTGCGACCCACGGACCCAGTCGACAGACCGTGGTCTGACCCATGGCCCGTCCTGGTGGACCGTTGTTCATGGTCAGAAAGGTGGGTCTTCGGGTCTTGAACCACGGACCGTGGTCTAAACTACAGTCCGTAGGCTGTGTCGTGGTCCTGGACCCACAAACTTTACCCAGGAAGGCCAATCACGGACCACACCTACGGTCCGTGGTCCACTCCACGGGCCGTGGGTGGCCGGCGTGGTTTGGCTGCTGCTGCACCTAGAAAGCTTTAATTTTCCCTTTTTTGGATACGAGGTATTACTATATCTCCCCCTTGGGACCATTCGTCCTCGAATGAGACTTAAACAGGTTCTAAAAGAGTGTGAGAGGAACTAACAAACCAACCTAATAATGTAATCCATACAACCGAGGAGGAACTTTCGACTCCAAGCTAGGACGTTCTCAAAACATCATAAGAGGGGTGAACTATCTCTATCTGCCCATTATGCATGCAATGCACATAAATAAGGAGGAAATATCAACTCCAAGTTCATCATACTCAAATGCAACATAACGGAGTAGTAACTACATCTAGCAACCCAATATGCATGAAATTTCAAAATTTCTCATGTTCAAGGAGGAACTACCTTCTCCAAGCTAAAATCATGCTCAACACAATCTCATGGAGCTCATATGCAATTCAATCTCAAAAAGCACATCTAAAGCATGTTCATCAATTCATCTCATGGAGTCTATAGGCAACTCATACTCAATGCACAACAACATGAGGAAAAAATGAATCATATAAACTCATTTTCTTTCAAAACACAAGTTTTCATCAATATGCATAATCATAAGGAAATCATGGAAAACACATAAAAGCACATGACTCCCAAAACAAGAACAACTCAAGAGGAACTCCTTACCTCAAGCTAGAATAGGAGTAGAAGGAAAAAGATGAGGATATCGGGACATCATATCGGCCTCGGCCTCCCAAGTAGCACCCTCAACTAATTTATTCCTCCACAAAACCTTCACGGAAGCTATTTCCTTTTTTCTCAATTTCTTAACTTGCCGCTCTAAAATCTCAATCGGAACTTCCTCATATGAAAGGCTCTCATTAATTCCCAACCCTTCTAGAGAAACTATGGATGTCGGATATCCAACACACTTCTTAAGCATAGAGACATGGAAAACAGGATGCACGGTTGCCAACTCATTTGGCAAATCTAAATAATAAGCAACTTTACCCACACGCCTCAAAATCATATATGGGCCTACGTATTGGGGACTAAGCTTCCCCTTCTTACCAAACCTCATTACACCCTTCATGAGTGAGATTTTCAGGTAAACCCAATCGTTAACCTCAAACTCTAGATCCCTTCTTCTCACATCGGCATAAGACTTTTACCGACTTTGAGCCATTCTAATCCTCTCTCTAATGAGTAGAACTTTTTCAATAGCCTCATGAACTAGCTCGGGACCTATTAGGGAAACTTCACCCACCTCAAACCAACCTATGGGAGATCTACACCTCCTACAATACAAGGCCTTAAATGGAGCCATATCGATACTTGAGTGATAGCTATTATTATAGGCAAACTCTATCAATGGCAAACAGTCATCCCAATTACCCTTAAAATCAATCACACAAACCCTTAACATATCTTCCAAAGTCTGGATAGTACGCTACCCTTGCCCATCGGTTGGGGGATGAAAAGCCGTGCTAAGCTTTACTTTAGTACCAAGACCGTTTTGGAATGACTTCCAAAACTGAGAAGTGAATTGAGTACCACGATAGGAAATAATGGACAAAAACACTGTATTTAGCCTTACCATTTCTCTTATGTACATCTTGGCATAGTCTTCCGCCGAATAAGAAACCTTGACGGGAAGTAAATTATCCAATTTCATCATCCGATCTACTATAACCCAAATAGAGTTATGTTGTCGACGGGTGCGAGGCAAACCAACAATAAATTCCATATTCAAGTCTTCCCACTTCAAAGTAGGAATGCTAATATCTTAGAATAAACCTCCCGGTTTCTGATGCTCAACCTTCACTTATTGGCAATTTGGACACTTAGCCACAAATCCCGCAATATCCTTCTTCATCTCGTTCCATCAATAGACCTCCCGTTAGTCACGGAACATCTTGGTGGCTCCCAGGTGAATGGAATGCTGTGAACTATGAGCTTCTGTCAAGATCTATTCCCTCAAGTCGTCAACATTTGGAACACATAGACAACCTTGGTATCTAAGGAGACCATCTCCCCCTTGGGAGAAAGCCTTAACGGAGTTCTTAAGCACCGCTTCCTTCAATTCTACCAAAATGGGATCAAAACCTTGTTTGGCTTTCACATCCACCACAAAAGACGATTCGGAACCATTGTGAACCATAACACCACCTTTGGGGGAGTCCACTAATTGAACACCTAACCGAGCCAATCTATGCACATCTCAAACCAACTCTTTCTTTTGTTCCTCAATATGAGCAACACTATCCATAGATAAGAGACTAAGAGCATCCCCTACCACATTAGCTTTACTGGGGTGATAAAGAACACTCATGTCATAATCTTTCAATAATTCAAGCCACCTTCTTTGGCGAAGATTCAAATCCTTTTGGTTAAACACATATTGCAAACTCTTATGGTCGGTAAATACATCAACATGAACACCATACAAGTAATGCCTCCAAATCTTCAATGCAAGAACAACCGCCGCTAATTCAAGGTCATGGGTGGGATAATTCTTCTCATGGATTATAAGTTGCCTTGAGGCATAGGCAATAACTTTCCCATTTTGCATTAGCACACACCCTAGCCCAATTCTCGAGGCGTCACATTATACCACTAAACCATCCATTCCTTCTGGTAAGGTCAACACCGGAGCGGAAGTAAGTCTATCTTTCAAATCTTGAAAACTCTTCTCACACGCTTCCGACCATATGAACTTAGCCTTCTTTTGAGTCAAAGTCGTCAAAGTAGAGGCAATTTAAGAGAAACCCTCAAGAAACATTCTATAGTAACCGGCCAAACCCAAGAAACTTCTAATATCTAAAGGAGTTAGAGGTCTAGGCCAACTCTTAACCGCATCCGTCTTCTTAGGATCTACCTCAATACCCTTGCTTGACACAATATGATCGAGGAAAGCTACGGACCTTAACCAAAATTCACATTTGCTAAACTTTGCAAAAAGTTGTTGGTCCTTAGGATTTGCAATACGATCCTCAAATGATCAATATGCTCATTCTCACTCCTTGAATAGATCAACATATCATCGATGAACACAATCATAAACATGTCGAGGTATTGTCTAAACACTCTATTCATCAAGTCCATAAACGCCGCCGGAGCATTAGTCAACCCAAAATACATTACTAGAAATTCAGAGTGATCATACCGAGTTTGAAAAGCCATCTTCAGAATGTCATCATCTTTCACCCTCAATTGGTGATAACCCGATCGGAGATCAATCTTAGAGAAATAACCTGCTCCTTGAAGTTGGTCAAATAAATCATCTATCCTTGGGAGAGGGTACTTATTCTTAATGGTCACCTTGTTCAACTGAAGATAGTCAATACACATACGAAGAGACCCATCTTTATTTTTAACAAACAAAACTGGAGCACCCCATCGAGAGATACTCGATCTGATGAAACCCTTATCCAACAAATCCTTCAACTATTCTTTCAACTGCTTAAGTTCTGTCGGAGCCATACGATAAGGAGGAATAGAGATAGGTTACATATCTGGGAGAAGGTCCATACCGAAGTCTATTTCCTACTCGGGAGGAATACTGGGTAAGTCATCTGGAAACACTTCCATAAACTTATTGACAACGGGGACCGACTCAAGAGAAGGGGTTTCGAAATCTATATCCCTCACCCTTACTAGAAGGTAAAAGCAATCCTTATAATTCATCTTTCTCGCTTTGAGATAAGAGACAAACTGAACCTTAGGCATAGAATTTCCCCCTTCAACTCTAGAACAGGCTCATTCAGGAACTGAAACTTGACTACACGAGTTCTACAATAAATAGAAGCATAACAAGAGTGCAGCCAATTCATACCCAAGATAACATCAAAGTCTAATATATCAAGCTCTACCAAGTCAACAAGAGTAACTCTATGGGATAAGGAAACAAAACACTTTCTATAGACCCTCTTCGCCACCACAGAATCACCAACAGGAGTAGAGACAGAAAAAGGTTCTAACAACACATCGGGGAGCACATCAAGCCTCATTGCCACATATGGCGTCACAACGGACAAAGCAGCACCAGGATCAAGCAAAGCATATACATCTATTTGGAAAACTTTTAACATACCGGTGATCACGTCCGGAGAACTCTCTTGTTCACCTCGGGATTGTAGAGCATAGAAGAAGTTTTGCCTAGGAGCATTGGAATTTGAACCACTATAAGGAGCTTGCTTGCCTTCCCTCCCTTTCGCCACAAGCATTGGGCAATCCCTCATCTTGTTACCACTCTTACCACAACTAAAGAAACCATCAGTGCCGGCTAGAAACCTACGCTGATGCTTCTTACCACACTTAGCACAAGTAGACATAGGCAATGAAGAACCACCACCATTACCTCCTTGAGGCTTAGGGTTAGATATCCTATCTTTGTTGAAATTAGGAGGAGCATTGGAGGAACCTTGACCAGAAAACCTCTGCCGAAATATAGGACTATATTGTCCATTGGACCTTGCAATAGAGAAATTACCATCACCGGTCTTTGCCCTTTTTACCTCCCTAGAATTTTCCTTGAGTTTCTCCTCTTCAATTTGTAGTGCATGCACCATAAGATGAGAGATGTTTGTGTCATGAATGAGCATTACAGTTCAGCACTCTTTAACAACCACTTCGGACACATCCGAAACGAACTTACTCATCCTAGCCCTTGAATCGGCAACCATTGTTGGAGCATATCTAGAAAATTGTGTGAACCTTAGAGCATATTCCCTCACACTCATACTCCCTTGTCGAAGGTAAACGAACTCAAGCAACTTGGCTTCCCTTATCTCAAGGGGAAATGTCGCGCCCCTATTTTTCACAAAAAATGAGTTTTCGATGCACGACCTAACAACTCTTTTCGGGTTTTTGGGCTTAATTGAAGAGTCGCCACCTAACGAATTAAGGTGCGTTAGGGCACCTATCTAACCTAACTAAATTTAACTAAAGGTCAAACGAACCAGAGATCGGGTAAGGGTTCAAATTACCTCGAGGGGAAGGTGTTAAGCATCCCTCGAGGTCCACAAATATGGGTCCCGGCCGTATCTCATGTAATTTATGTGGGGGTTACGAGTAGCAGTTAAGGTCACTTTATTTATAGGTTATTTGAATTAAACATGCTTACTAGGTGATAAAATAAAGAATAAACAAACAAATAAAGAGATAAGCGAGAAGACAGAATTAGACAAAAATAGATAAAAGAGAACGGTTTATTATTAGGCTACCCCAAACAGTTATAATATTAAAACAAATAAAGGGAAAAAGGGAAGGGAGACCATGGAAAGCTACGCTTTACGGATCAGCGCTCAGCTTAATATTCGAAAAGACAAAACCAATGTTTGTCGTCTTAAGCCTGAGTCAATTTTCATCATTTCTGTAAGGGCCTAACTACCCCTACCCCACCTTCCGCATGAAAAACGTCCTAGAAGGTGCCTAACGTCCCTGCTTAATGTCCAAGAGGCGTTGGACTTCTACTAAGGTAGTTTTAGACTTAAATTAAAATATAGGTTCCTAATTAGGCCCTCTAGACATCAAGCAAAACAAATAAGACGAGCATTTAGCATATAAAATCTCAAGTTGGCCTCTAGATTTTAATTATTTAGCATGCTTTCAAACACACATAATTAGTGAAAGGTCTCATGCTAAGTGTGTGGCATATAAATAGATAAACAAGTATTAAACATTTAGAGAGGGCAGAAAATATTGACATAATGCAGATTTTGATTTTAAGAATATAACAAAAGAGTGATCACGGATGCAAAGATTTAGAACAGTAGCAGATTAGATTACTAATACAGAAAATGTTTTAAAATGGCAGTTAGATTATCAGATGCAAAAATTAATTAGTAGTTGATTTTAAGCGGCAAGACAGTTAATTACGATGCAGAAAATTAATTATTTTCGGAGCAGAGCTGAATCGGGGTAGCAAATGTTCAAAGTAATTTTAGCATTCTGGAAACAGTTTATTAATTAAATTTAAAAAAAATGACAGCAACTTAAATACATGCATAAATTATTTAATTATCTACAGGCAGAGAAATATTTCAGCATTTACAGAGCAGAGAATAGTCAGGTAAGTTAATTTTAAAACTTGAAATAGTTAGTTAAATTATTTTAAGTGGCAAATATGTTACAGATGTAGAAAATATTAACAGTGAGCGGAAAGCAATCATATCAGATTTGTTCAGTTATTTAAAATGCTGAAAATTATTAGAAATATGAATCTAACAAGCTGATTTAATTAATCTAATTAACGTGATCTTATTAGTGGAATCCTACAGGCGGGCTTCTAAATATGCAAGTGTTGAAGTTGTGATTGATCCTATAAGCATGATTTCTATATAAAGATATACTAATTATTTAAACAAACCTATAGGCATGCTTTCTAAGTGAAACTGAAGTTTAAGCCTATATGCATAAATTCCTATACCCATTAGCATGCTGAAAATTTAATTAAGTCCTATGAACATGATATCTAAATGGCAGAAATAAATTGATATAAATAAAAATAAAATGCTCATTTATTTTGTATATATAAAGGAACATCTCACTTATTATTTAGATTAAGCGACGGATATGCAAGTCACAAAAATAAGTTACAATGAGCAGTTGAGTCAATTAAACACATTATTAATTTTAAACATGGTTAGACAAAGCTTAAAGAGGTGATTAATTATTTTGGGTCAAAACTTAGGTGATTAAAGGAAATAGTAGTTTTATTTTATTTAGTTAGATCTAAAGCGAAGTTATTAAATAGGAACTATCAAACGATCAACAATCCTATAGGCATGCTTCCTAACATAAATAACTAGCACGTAAACCCCTCCCCCCTTAAACGATCCCCAAATTATTTCATCTAGAGATAGTATTAGAGTTATACACAATATTACAAGCCAAAATAAAGAACAAATGAATAGAATATACAACATTAAAATAAACATAATAGCTCCGTCCGAAATTCTCTTCTAGGCGACTCTTCAACATCTTGAACTCTAAGTTCAAAACCTGCTAGAAGGGGTGATGTAACACATATATATAATGGAAAAAATCGTAACATCAAATATTCATAGCAACAAATGACTTTCATATGTATAAGCAACACATATAAGAAATCAAGCAAATAAAAATAACCATAGACATTATCATACATAGAGAGAGGAAAAAATGAAAACTAACTCGGATGCTTCCTTTTATTCATTCCAACATTCAACAATATTCAAAGTAATAATGCAAGATGAAATTTAACTCAACGAAGAGGAACTAACCAATGATGCAGAATATTATTTATCAGCAGTGAAGACAAATTTAGTCCGATATTCGAACACAGCAAAACAGCAAGGGAGGATGCTCAAGGTTTCGAGAATTTTTATTTTATTTTTAGCAAGTAAAGAGTATTTTTGCTAATTGCTAGAATGCTCGTCGTGAGTCCCAAACAATCAGACAGAGGGCCATTTTATATGGCAGAGAAGAGGGCATATAACATAAGGAAAGAAATAATTTAGGATCAATTAAATATTATTTTTTCTTATACAAAAGGAAAGCCAAATTAATAATATATTTTAGCTTAACCAAATATAACTTTACTAAAATATAACAAGTAAGAATCAAATAAAGTTTGATTAAGGCAATTATAATCAATTAACAAAAGTAAATAAAATAAAATAGCCAAGTTTACCTTACCAAAGGCTACAAAATCTGCAAGAAAAAATCAATTTAGCACATCATGCAAGATTAAGTAAGAAGAGAATGACCACTTTAAAGGAAGACATAAATCAAGCCAATATTATTTTTTTACCATAATTATCAAACAAGTAATAAATCAGACAAGATTATATATGGCCTAAAAGAAATCGATTTTGCAACATAAACAAGTATACTTGATAAAAGAGTCAGTCCTCTTGATACGGATCAATTAAATCAACAGCTATTGGATTATATCAATTGAAGCTTACCAATCTAACTTTTACTAATAAACTAAAAAAGAGAGGAATAATATCAATATCATAAGAAAGGAAAGGGTTGAAAGAGATTTCAACATTATTCAACTAATTGAATCAAGCCTAATTATTCTGGCAGCAGTATGGCTCATACTATTCCAAAATAATGGCTTGTTAATAATGAAAATCATAGAAATTATTAGACTTCTTGTACAACAAACCTTCAGATAATTTTAACTGGTATTGGACAAACAAAAACAACATTAAGAGATTTATTAGAGAGTATATAATGATAAGAACGAACCCAGACGGATCTGAAAAGATCCGTCTTTGAACAGATCCAACTTTTCAATATTTCGGATTGACCCAACCCTTGCTTCGCCGTGCTGTTTCGCCGGTGACAGAGATGATTTGCCGGGGCTTCTGTTTTGCTCGCTGCGTCAGAGCTCGCAGGTGGCTGGTTGTTGGAGCTGCTGCTCGCCGGTGGTTGCTGATCGGAGCTGCTGCATGAGCAGGGTGGCGGCGTCGACCGCTGGCTGCTGGTTGTTGTTCACTGGCAGCTTCACCGGTCGCCGGTCGGGGCTGCTGCTGCTGATGTGACTGCCGGAGCGCTGCTGGTGGCTGAAAAATAAATAAAGAGAGAAGGGGGGAAGAAGAGAGCGGCGCTGGCTGGCTCTCGCTAGCCGTGGCTGCTCGTTGGTGTGTGCCTCGCCGGTGGCACTGGTTCTCACGTTGTCTCCACCACAATCGTTGAGAGGAGCAAGCGGGGAGAGAAAGAGGAGGAAGAGCGAGAAGCCGAGCTCACTGGCGATGGTGGAGCTCTCGCCGGAGTTGGCTGAAGGAGGACGGCGGCGTTTTTTTGGAGAGAGCAAGAGAGTATCAAATGATTTAGGGTTTTGGATCCTTTGGTATTAAAATAGGAAAGATGGCTGAGTAGATCTGGACCGTCGGATTAAATTTGAATGGACGCACACGGTTGAATCTTGTATTGATCTGATTTGAATGGACGGTTGTGATTTAATGAAATCTTGAACATTGGAACAAGAATAGGCTAGATTTGAAATTAATAAGCGGCTATGATTGAAATAATTTTTTTAATTAAAGTGGCTAGAATTTAAATGGATTGATTGATAAAGGCTAGAATAGAAATAAATTTGAATAGAATAGGTTGAAATTTAAACAATTTGGGGGAACATTAAGGAAATGCTATTTGATTAATAAAACACTACATATAATACAATATTTTATATAAACATAACTTAGTTTTTAAAATCTTTAAATAAAATAAGGAAATTAATTATTTCGAGTTTAACTGTTGATAAATATAATAAATAAAATAATTATATAATTTTTAGACGAAATCGATTAAAATTTTAAAACATAAATATGCTTCAAAAAATACGTGTTTTAATCAAATAGCATTTTCGAAAGGGTTAAAGGTCGGTCAAAATTGGGTGTCAACAGGAAAGAACCTATCAAGAAAAGCACTCTTAAACTTCTCCCAATCTAGAGAACCTGCATCTTCCGGTCACCCTTCCTTCCGTTGGTTAAACCAAGTTTGAGCAATACCCTTCAATTGATAAGCGGCCAACTCCGCCTTCTCCACTGGCGTCACTCCCATGATCATCAAAATCTTGTAGACCTCATCGATAAACACTTTAGGATCTTCCTCAACTCTAGACCCATAGAACTCAAGAGGATTCATCCTTGTGAAGTCCCTCACTCTTTAAGCCGCCGTATTCACACTTGAGCTTGCGGAAACCACAACCTCCCTATTGGCTTGGGCTGTCACGGCTTGAGCCAACACTTGAAAATCAGCCCTAAATTCTGCATTAGACACATGCTCATCAAAACGATCGACCGGAACATGAGGAGCTTCTTGTTCCACATTCTCCCTCACATTCCTTCTAGCATAAGCTCTTCGGGTAGCCATATCCTGAAGAACATAGGATAAGGATTAGGAAGGAGACTTTATAGAGTTAAATTCTATCGCACAACTTAAGAGTAATGAAAGAAGTGGAGTTTCCTAATCATCTTGTATCCTCTCATTCATAAATGTGGCGCGCTTCACACTCATGAACAAGACCCTACTAGACGTGGCTTATGAGACATCCTAGGACCATTCTAAACTTTGTGCTCTGATTACCAAGTTTGTCACGGCCCAAGGGTACCCCCAAGATGTAACATGGCGTATAGAACCCCGAAAGACTCCATACAAGCAACTTAGCTCTCATAACTTCAGAAATAGAACAATAAGAGTAAAATAGTTCAAGTCCAAATCATTTTATAAAACGAAAAGCGAAATTCTAAACTTATGTCTCATCATAGCCATCTAATACAATAGAATGAAATTGAGCTAGCCCACACATCATGTCCAAAAGAGAAATATATGAAAGAAACTAAAACAATAACTCCGTCCTCGAAGAATGAGGACTCACCAAAGCTCAGGAAATCACGAACTCAACCACTAGCCATGAGACTCGGAAACCTGTCTGTCGGACCCTACATTTGGGGAAAATGTAGGCAAGTGTATGCGTTAATACAAAACAATGTACCAAGTATGATAGCCATGCACGAAACATTTAAAACATGCTAAAAACGGACATTTCATTTCATGACATGCATTTTACCAAGTTAAAACATGACATAAAAGAGCTAGAATGCATACTTCATAAAACAAGGTCAATGCAAGCTAACATCATCTTTAAAGCCTTTGAACACATATGAGATACTCCTTGAGTTACCTTAGTTCATTATTAATATGGGGAATTAGCCTTAACCGACATAGAGACCATGTGATCTATAACATGATCACCCGGTGTCTCCCACACCGAAAAGGGTTGTTCTAGTTGCCTAAGGTAGAACCATGAACTTCTAGCTTAAGTTGATCCACTAGCTAATCAACCTATGGGGGAACATAGTTATGGGATAAGGAGATTGCTTCTAGAAACCCGTCTCTACTAACGGGAGGGCTTCAATCTCATAAGATTGTTTCTAGAAACCCGACCTCTACTAGCGGGAGAGCTTCCATCTCAATGTCAATATCCACTAGTGCTCAGCTTAAATTCCACGGAATAGTATTTTGTTACTTATTCTCATTATCCATGGAAAGGCATATCATCTTGCCAATCCAAGATAGTTCATTAGGATAGATCTTATTCTTTGATTCCATTAGGTGAGAAATCCTTTCAACCTAAGAATCATTTCTATGTGAGAAAACCTTTTACATCACGCTAGTATGTGTTTATGAGAATGTTCTTTCACAACACAACATCATCATTGGTACTTTACTCTCAAAGCACCCTTAAAACATTTGCATAATTCTCATGAAAACATGCATAATTCCATAATCACCTTTCAAGGCCAAAAACCATCATTCAATCATCAACATTTAGAAAACAAGGGTTAGATATGGATTTCATAATAAACAAATGAAATTCTCTCATTACATGCCTAATTTCATAAAACTCTTCCTTTAACATCAAAATCCCACAACATATAGTTCATAACTTGAAAACATGGGGATTACATGGGTTCATAGGGGGAAACGTCATAAAACCATAGGAATTCATCAATTCATGCTTAGAAGATCATAATCCAATCAATTAAATTAATAATGAAAAGAACCCATGCTAATTGAAGAAAATCCTAAATCAATTGGGGAATTCTACCTTTTGAAATAGAGGAATTTAGGAACACCATGGATGAAAACTATCATACCTTGAATCCAAATGCTAGACTTCAATGGAAGTATTGGAACCTTAACTTGAAACCCTAGGTTGAATCTTTTTCTTCTTCTTCAAGTTCTAGAGAGAGAATATATGAGAGGAGTTTTCGGAATTCTTTTGGGAATTTGGAAGAATGAGTTAAATGGGGTGAATTTAAGGGGGTTAAAACACTTATATCGGGGTCCTAAACATAGGAAAAATAACATTTTATAGGAACTAATTAATTAGGAAAAGAACTAATTTCCCCTTAAAAATAACTGACAGCTTGCGACCCACGGACCCAGTCGACGGATAGTGGTCCGACCTATGGCCCGTCCTAGTGGACCGTTGTTCATGGTCAGAAAGGGGGGTCTTGGGGTCTTGAACCATGAACCCTGACCATGGACCGTGGTCTGCCCTACGGTCCATAGGTCGTGTAGTGGTCCTGGACCATCATACTTTACCCTGGAAGTCCAACCACGGACCACACCTACGGTCTGTGGTCCACTCCAAGGGCCGTGGGTGGCTGGCGTGGTTTGGCTGCTGCAACAACTGGAAAGCTGCAATTTGCCCTTTTTAGGATATGGGGTGTTACATCGACTCTAGGTTGTCAACAGTCTACCCTGGATCATACAAACATTCTCCATAGCATCTCTAAGCAAGTCCGTGTCTAATGAATCCATCTCAGGTGAATAAAACAATTCGATTAGAGATCTACACCGTCTGCCATACCACGCCTAGAAAGGGGCAATCTAAATACTGGAATGATAACTTTTATTGTAGGCAAACTCTGCTAAGGGAAAATGTCGATTCCATCTAGCTCCAAAATCAATCACATAAGCTCGGATCATGTACTTCAACACCTGAAACGTCCACTTGGACTGACCATCTATATGAGGATGAAAATTTGTACTCATATCTAACTGAGTACCCAACCCAAGCTGCAATGCCTTTCATAAATGAGAAATTAACAAGGAACCTCAATCTGACACTATAGAAACTGAGACGTTATGCAGTCGCACAATCTGATTGATATAAAGCTCGACTAACTTCTCCACCATATACTTCAGCCGAACCTGGATGAAATGGGTAGACTTGGTCAACCTATCAACAACAACCCAAATAATTTCACAACCACTCACGGTGGTAGGTATTCCCATAACAAAGACAATAGTGATCTATTCCCACTTCCAAGTAGAAATAGGCTTCCCGTGAGACATACCTTCTGGCTGTTGGTGTTCGTACTTGCCTGTTGGCAAGTCAAACACCTCGAATAAAATCTGCAATATCCCTCTTCATATCACACCACCAATAGTGTTTTCTCAGATCATGATACATCTTTACCGCACCCGGGTGAATGGAATATCGGGAACAATGGGCCTCCTCAAGAATCAATCTAATCAACTCTCCCACCTTGGGCACACAAATCCTGCCTCAAATCTGCAAGACACCATCAGAACCAAGGAAAACCTCATTGGCTTCCCCTCTCATCACTTTGTCTCGAATGAGATATATCTTCTTGTCATCAAACTAGCACTCACGAATCTGCTCAACTAAGGAAGAACGAGCCTCAAAGCAATCAAACCACCTGTCTCCTCAAAAATTCATAACCGGGAGAGATTCTTGGCTAACCTCTGAACATCTCTAGCGAATGGTGTCTCCTCCATACTAATAGCAGTAAGACTTCCCATTCTATAATTTTTCCTACTAAAAGAATCAACCACCACATTGGCCTTCCCTAGATGATGCAAGATGGTTATGTCATAGTCCTTCAGTAGTTCCAGCCACCTGTGCTGCCTTAAATTTAGATCTATTTTACTAAAAATGTAATGAAGAAGTCGATGATCTTTGAATACCTCACAATGAACTCCATACAGATAATGTCACCATAGCTTAAGCACAAACACAACTACTTCCATCTCTAAGTCATGGGTAGGGTAGTTTTTCTCATATGTCTTTAACTGCCTAAAGGAATAGGCAATCACCTTACCCTTCTGCATCAGAACACCACCTAATCCGACTCTAGAATAATCACAATAAAAGTGAAGTCCACACCCTTATGAGGTAAAGTCAAAACGAACCGACGTCAACAAGGTCTTGAGCTTTTGAAAGCTCTCCTCACACTCATCAGACCACTGGAAACTCACACTCTGACGAGTCAATATAGACAACTCTCACTGCTTAGATTCCACATTCTGAAACTGATGGACTCAACAGAATTCCATTCCGACACATGAAACTCTAAAAGGATCCAAAAACCACTTTCTTAACATCATTAACCTTTCAAACTCAAAACTTACAAAATTCTCAACTGTTAACTCCAAGATCAAAAATAACTTTTCAAACTCAATTATAAGAGACTCGGGGTCGATATCAGGAGGGGAAAAATATTAAATTCATGAAACTTTCAAAAAATGACAGACTGGTCATTACAAAAGGTGGGCCTCAAACGAAGATGTAGGAGAGACGATTAAGACGATCTGGGATCGTAACCTACACAAGTGTAGAAAGTAAGGGATTGAGTACCAAACTACAACGATAGTCATCAAACATTCCCAGTTGACCCTAAGGAAAGTCATACCCAACACAAGAACCCTGACGTACCATCCGAACAGCCATATACTAAAACCTGCATAAAAATCACACTAGCCCATCCTAATAGTTTCACAAGTAATGGAGCAACACTATACAAGTAATAAACCATTTTTCACAGATCAGAGTCTCCATAGCGTCATCACAACCTGTCATATTCAAATAACCACGAACATAACAATCCACTCATAAAGGTCAAGGAATGATAATGAGGTGCAATGTAAATATCATATAGAGTGATGCATATATGTCCTGTTGATACACACCCACTGCCTAGCATCATGTGACCATAGATATCAGTCTATCAACCACGGCGTGTGACACGTCCCTCAAAAATAGTATCAACCACGATGCGTGGCACATCCCTCGATAATGGTATATCCGCTTTGTTTCTTTTTTTCATCAGTTTCGAAAAGTACCATCACAATAGTGCCTCAGACCCAATCAAACTAGGCATGCTCCTATGCACAAACAAATTTTCACTAAAAAGGACCGAAATTCCATCATAAACCTCTGGAAAATGAACGTCCAAACCATACCTAGGCCTAAAATCACCTTCTGAATCCAACAGAATCATCGGAAATATAATTTGAGCATCCAAACTCCAAACATTGAGTGAAGTCATCTATTGGTTGTAATTACTTAAACTTTCAAGTCAAGGGCTTAAATCCACAGAAATACTTTGAAACTATAAACGACAACACTCCTAGACTAAATTTTGCATTCCAGAGATGATGGAACAGACATAATTCCATTCTGGGACTTGTAGCTCCGGAGTTGACTAAAGTCACTTATATCAACTTAGAGTCTTCAAGACTCTAAAACTTGCTAAAGCACAACTTTTCGATCCCGTTATAAAACTAGTCTCATATATTTGATCCAACAATATGACTTGGGGTAACTATCAAGAGGTGTAAAACAATAATTTTATATAAAATTCCAAAAATAATCTTTTGAGTCATCACAATCTATCTAGTTAACGTTTTACATATTGCCATTTTTCTATGCTATTGGGGACAACTACAACAAAAATATTGGTCACTGATGGAACTTTAATTTTTAAATTTTTTAGCCATCAGAACAAGCATGGTAAATGATAAATCATTGAATTGTAATGTGCCCCTATTATCATTATTATTGGGAAAAGGTTGTGGTCCTTTTTATTGGGTAAAAATATAGTTTTCCCTATATGACCAACTATATTTCCCTTTCCCTGGGTACGTACACACTCAAAATCATGCCATTCTGAGTCATATTTTTTAACTTGAAAGAATGGACTCCCACTTTCAATTTCCAGGAATATTTCCTAGAATTATGCCATTATGAGTCAGATTTTAATATATGCCACTAAATTACTAGGGTGATACTATTCTGAGTAATTTTCTAGTCATTGGGTATACAAATATTTCAAGATAAATGAACAAAGTCGATGAAATTGAATACTTTACATGATTGCAAAACAAAGTTGTAAGCTTGAAATCTCTCTCTCTCTCTCTTTTTTAATCTTGAAATCTCTTTTAAAGCCATAGTCCTAGGTTTTATTTTCTCGATGAACAACCTCTACATATTTATTTGTATTACTTTCTTCTTTTAGTATAATCATCAACCATCTGAATCTTGATATTTGAATGATCAAATAAATAATTAGAACTTTTTAAATTTAGTAAATAGTTATTCATAAGTTTTTGAATATTGGATATCTTATTACTTGCAATCACTTTATTACTTCTATGACTGCGTACACTTGTCTGTACTGTTGGGATCTATCAAGTAGCATTATGGATGAAATTATAGCAACAACTCAATCATCACGAGCAGTGCAAAATTAGATTGCAGCATAATGTTTTGTTGACAGTATATGATTTTAGCCTTATACTTGTTGTATTCTGAATACAATAAAATATTAAAAGAAATGATTTTCCTTTAGCACCAGACACCAATTCATTATGATAGTTTAGGTATTGTGATAAACAGTCGGCGATGGCTTAGGTAGGAAATATAAACACCTGATGTCTCGGGTATGAAATTCACAAATAGTTATATTGTAGGTGTGTGTTTTTATCATTATATCTTATATTTCAAAAGTTGTGTCACGCCCCGAGCTTTGAGCGTAGATGTGGCCGGCCCTCGAGAACCATTGCTAGTCCCCAAGCGAACCCTTGACCTAGTTGACTACTTAGCGATAGACTTACTCAAGCAATGATAAGCTCAAAACAGAATTTAAAATGTTAAACTAAAATACTCAACTCATAAAGTCTGGAAAATACTCAATAGAAATATTTATAGTTTGTAAAACAAATTAAAAGAAAGTGAATACTGAGAGACATCTCAACTCTGTCTATATATGAATCCTCTACTATTTAAGAAGAACGTCGGGAAAAGACCACATCATCTCAAAACTACTAACTAGAAAGTAAATGTGAAGTCCTCCGTAATGCAAGGAGGCTCACCCAAAGCTAGCTGAAGTGTAGAGTGATATCAACGAAGCACTTGTTGATGATCATGAACACTTGTATCTTCACAATAAAAAATGCATGTCGAATGACACTAGTACATTGAATGTACAAGTATATAATTTGGCTGAGTGAAACAATAACAGAACTGAGAGGACAACAATAGATAAAATATACTCAAACTGAATGTAAAGTAATAAAGGAGTCAAATCATTTAAAACTTTATAAAATACTTACTCATCTCTAAACTCAACATAATAAGTGATATATTAAAATACACTTTAACTCAATTGGGAGATTCTCTAACCGACAATCATCCCTATGAGTTATGTGATGATACAACATCTTACCCACGTTGTCAGAACCTTCCTATACCGTGCCGAGATATAGAACCTTTCAACTAAGTGGATCCACTAAGCAATAAAATTTCATTTAAAAAGTATGATCATGTACTCATGTTGGCTAGACATGATTTATGAGGATTTTGAGTTGTCTGAACTCATTGATGTAAGGCCAAAAATATATATTATTAATCACTATTTGCTTCACATTTATTATTTATCCTCTTTGAGCATATATTTTATGGATTGTGGTCATTAGTGTATTTTATTTGTAGGAGTAAATCGGTGTAAAGATGCAAGAAATTTAGAGCTAAAACGAATTAAAGAAGAAAGATTATAGAAGGAAATCAAGCAGGCTGCTTAATGGATTAAATTGAATATTATATTAATAATTATATATATTCAAAAGGTTGGTAGAAAGAATTCAAATTGGTTTCCTTGATACCACGTGGAAATGGTGAAGACAACATGAGTATTGCATTCTGAGGCGGTTCGTCAGTGCATTCCACGTAGAAACCAATTCCTTTGGTTTTTGTTTCCCAATTTGTTTTGGACTCAATTATTAGGGTTTTCTACATCTATAAATAGCCCATGTGAATAATTATTAGGAGAGATATATTGTAAGAAAAATATACTGTGTAGAGCAAAGTCAATACTTTTTAGGGTTCTTTTCTTCTTTTTCTTTTCTTAGACATAAGTAGTTAAAGACATTTTTTTTGGGACTGCGGATACGGGTAATTGTTGAAAATTGATTGTTTTGAATTAATGTTGGTTATCGCTTAAACCACTTTTGTATTCTTATTTTAGTATTTTATGTTTGATCACCATAGAGATAAATATATTATCTATTCTTTGACTCAGGAGACGAAGAAGTAGATTGACAAAAGAATACAAAGAGATCGATCTCTCTTGCATATCATTTGTTCAGATTCGTGATCAGGATTGACACTCGGACGGACACCGAACTTGGTTACTAAACAGGATTAAATATAAATGCTTGTCAATTAAGTTTTTCTATCCCCGCTCAATGATGTTGTTAGACAGTCAATTGGAGTAGGTGATTCTAGGTCGGGATATCATGATCATAAAATCAACCCTGTAAATCTGTAATTTGATTACCGTAGTTAATTCAATACATGAGATGTGATACATGAAACCTTAAGCATGCGGCAGCCCTGGAATTTTCTAACCATTGTAATTAATTTTATTATTTCATTCTTGCATTCTTACTATTTAAATATAAATTAAACCCTTCCTTTGGGTTCGATAATCCCGTTCTTTCAGAACTCTTATATTACTTGTGCAGCCGCGTACACTTGCGTGTGCAATTGGGAGCAACATTCATCCTCATATCGGTGTTCAATACTACTCTCAATAATATATATATATAAGTGGGAACAAAAAAAGTTAAAAGTTGAATTATGATTTTACCCTTACTATAAATTAAAATGTTATAAAAACATTTAATTATTTAATTTAAATATTGAATTGTATCATTTTAATAAAAATATTAATGACTTTTGCACTTTCTTAGATTAATTCCTAATTAAAATATTTAATTTAATAATATTTACTATCCATAATCTATATGTATATTTAATTTAATCATCATCATTATCATATCATATCCTCATCATATATATATACACTAAATTATTATTTTTATAAAAAACTAATTAATTAAATATTAAATGTTTCTAAAAAAAATTAAATGAACATTTTTCATTCACTAAATTAACATCGTTCCTCTAATAACTTATGCTTAGAAACTAAATTATTACACAATCATTAATGTTTCAATGTACAAAAAAATAATAACAGATATTTTTAGGAATTTAAAAGGTTATTTTGAAGTTTACAGGCAATTTAATATGGTTCATGTATTAGCAAAAAGTCACGTTATCCAAGAAAAATTGTTAATATTCTCATGCATTTATATCATGATTTGCACTTATCTAACTCTTGACTATACACATTCTCTTATAATTTTTGGATTATCCCTATATTTGTCATCTATAAATATCAAAAATATTGGAGTAAACAACATTATCTGATACACAAGGAATGAGCAAGCTAAGATTTGAGGGATCAACTTCTTTAGGGATGAACAATATATTATTTTTGCTCTTTTTTGTTTGAAGAACAAAGGTGAATGATCTTCAGGAAGGATATAATTTTTTAGTACATAGTTTCCTTCTTTGAATGTAAAATAAAGGGTCATGCATCAAAATATAAGATCATGACTCTTTACAAATATACTTGTGTGATTTAATTTGTAAAAAAAATTAATTATAATTAGTTTGATATTTTTAACGATTAAATTATTGTACTATATTAATTGATAATAAAAGTTATTTAATTTGTTCTTATAATATTATTAATTACTTATTTATGTATATTTTTTGTAAGAGGTGTGTAAGATAGAATATATAAAACTACATTTTTTTATCAATTTTTTCTGAAGGGGTGTACAAGATTGAAACACGATGAATAATTTGAAATGGAGAAAGTAACATATAATTAAATTATTAATAACTTTTTTATTTCACGGAAGAAATAATGATATAAATGTAACGACCTGATTCCGTCGTTAGGTAAAAGCCAATGGGGAAACAATTGGGGTTAGAAAACTTTTTGGTAGTAACTTGGAAATTCCTAGCCTAGTCCAGATTTGGATGAAATCTGAGTCAGTGAGGTCTAGGGAAATCTGGTAATGAATGAGAGATCTAATTATGAATTTGATTACATGAGTAGAACTCCCGAAACTGATCTTAGCGTGAACGAGTAGTTTTTGAATGTCATGGGTCGAAGGTGTGTTGTGAAATGGGGATTTCAAACTCTAAATTTGACTCTTTATTTCCGTGCAAGCCGTGATGGCGGGATTTATCCTGCCAGGGCGGAGCCGCTGTAACAGGATAGGGCCCGCCATAGTGGAACAAACGCGACTTATGTCGGAAATAAACCCCAAAAACCTTATTTTTCTGCAAGTTTCATCCTTAAGAGCTAAGAAACGACCCAGGGATATTTTTTTGAAGGTTTTCCACCTCTTCTAGCACCAAAGGTAAGGAATTTACTCTCCGAATCAATTTTTTGATCCGTAGAACTTAGATTCTTGGGTAATTATTGTTGGGGGGAGGTTTTGATCTGAAGTTAATGGTGCAAAAGGCCCTAATTTGGGTATTGGGATCTTGGGTTTGGCCTAGGGTTGATGATTTCGATTGTAATCCGGGTAATCTGACCTCGTTTATTGATCACTTCATGAATTTGTTGTTTGTAGACCTAGAACAAGCGGAAAGAATCCGGAAAGGGTAGATTCAAGTGCCTTAGGGGGGATTCAAGCTTGGTTTCAAGGTAGGTGATGGTTTGATTTCATGTTTGAGTGATGTGTGTTAGTATTTGCTTCATTGTAATGCATGTATGTATGTGAATGTTGCACTATTGATCACACCATTGTAAATAAGTATGAATGAATGATTGTCTGCCATGAATCAACACTTGATTGTATGATTATGAGAATGTACATTGTGATTTTGATTGTGGTATGTTGAGTGGAACGGTGTCACGTTCCGACACACTAACTGGGATCGGATGTCACATATCAATATATATATTGGAACGGGTGTCACGATCCGACACACTAACATGGATCGGGTGTCACGATCTGGCACACTAACAGTTTGGGTAAGGGTTCCATGAGAGGACCATTGACTTGTCATATATGTGTGTTATTGAGAATGTAGTATTGTACATTGCTCCTGAAATGATAATTCATATTTTGTATGTTCTGTATATGCGTGTTTGCTATGTTGTAAATGCTTTTGTATGTTTCGCTACTGGAATAGCCGCGTGATCCTACAAGTACACTGTGGTTGTGTACTGATACTGCACTTGCTCGTCCTTTGTTGAGTATAGGGCATCTTCAGGCGGCTATGGATAGACCTCAGTTAGGAGATCAGTGATCGAGATCGGATTTCAAGGGTGATCCAATTCTTTCAGGCTGCCATGGAGTCCTTCCTATTGTTTAGTCCATTTTCTTCGGACTTAGACTATTTAGATATTTTTATGTTAGTTGGGGTTGTACCCCTTTTTCTTAGACTTGTTGAACTTTAGATGTTTTGGTACAATGACTTTCAGGTTCTAGGGGTAAAACTTCCACAATAGTTGTTTAGTTGTTTTGTTAAACCTTTAAAGTTTATGGGAACTCCATATTTCTTAGAGATTTAAACCTGCTTCTGTATCTTTAAATGCGTAGTATTTTTTTAAGTTGCTTAGTTGTGCTGTAGTAATGATTCTCCCACCGGAGGATAAGTGTGGGTTCCAATCACGATGGTCCTGGTCATGACAAAGTTGGTATCAGAGCCCTAGGTTCGTTGATCTCATTGTACCAAAACGAGTCTAGAAAACTCTTGCGGAACGGTATGGAGACGTTTGTACTTTTCTTTGAGAGGCTGTAGGACTTTAGGAAATCTTTTTGTTTCTACTCCTTTCATGTTATTACTTGAATCCAATTAGTATCTGAGTTATACAAATTGGCCTCTTTCCTCCTTCACTCTATGGTTCGAACTAGAGCAATAGAAGTGGTAACACCATCACTAGCAAGAGAGGATGTGTATAGACTACCGATAGTTGAATAGGGTCGCCATTCGGAACAAGTATCCACTGCCTCGGATAAATGATCTTTTTGATCAGTTGCAGGGGGCATCAGTTTTCTCTAAGATTGATCTAAGGTCTGATTATCATCATCTAAAGATTAGACCTGAGGATTTACAAGAAACGACATTATTGACCCGCTATGGGTACTATGAGTTTCTAGTTATGTTGTTTGGGCTGAAAAATGTGCCTCCGGCTTTCATGAGTTTGATGGATGGTGTGTTCAAACCATTTCTTGATTCGTTTGTTATAGTATTTATTGATGACATTTTGATTTATTCGAAAAGTGAGAAAGAGAATGCTGACCATCTTCGTATAGTTTGAGTATCCTTGGGAGACAAAAATTGTATGCTAAATTTTCTATGTGTGAGTTTTGGTTGACTTCGATTGCCTTTTTGGGGCACGTAGTTTCAAGGGAAGGGCTAATAGTCGATCCCCAAAAGATTGAAGCAGTCAGGAATTGGGTCCGACCTAGTTCAGTGACTGAAATTAGGAGTTTTATGGGCTCACTAGCTACTATCATCACTTGTGAAAGGATTAAGGTCAGATTTACAGATTCAAGTTTATAGGTGACAACATTCAAGAAGTTTTGGTAAGGGACGGCTAGATAATGAACACCATTACTTTGGAAAATGCATTTAGTATTGTTTTCATAACTTGTATGGGTTGTTTAGTGAATGATGACATTCAGTTATGCCAATTGAGGTTAGAAGCTATACTATGATTTCATGGATTGATTGTATGTCAAGGAGGGTCAGGATACGACTGCTCCAATAGCAGCGATGTTTACTGGGTTAACTTATTAAGTGTGTTAAAATTATGGAGAATCTGGGCATATGAGGAGGAAATCAGCGAGGCCGTGGAGGCCGGGGAAAGGGTAATGCAAGTAGAGGAGCAGTGCAGCCAGGCAAGGAGGTTGCCCGTCAAGATGACAAGGGTCAGTTTTATGCCTTTCCGGGCAAGACCGAGGGTGAGGTGTCTGATGCAGTGATCACAGGTACTATTCTTGTATGTGACCGGATGGCTATTGTTTTGTTTGATTCGGGTTCTACTTATGCATACGTGTCAGTTCAGTTTGTCTTGGGATTTGATGCGGTTTGTGATGTGTTGATGCCCCCATCCATGTTTCTACCCCAGTTGAAGAGTCAGTCATAGTCACCCATGTATATCGTGTTTGTCCTATTGTGTTTATGGATTTTCAGACTTGGGTTGATTTGGTTATGCTGGATATGACTGACTTGATATAATCTTAGGCATGACTTGGTTGTCCCCTAATTATGATGTGCTTAATGGTAATGCAAAGTCGGTAACTCTAGAGATCCCGGGTAGGGAAAGCTTAAAGTGGGAAGGGGTGTACAAGCCTAAGCCAGCTAAGGTCATATCTTTCGGGAGGTCTAGGAAACTTGTGGGGCAAGGGTGTTTGGCGTAATTGACTCATATTCGGGATGTTGAGGTCGAGTCTCCCTCTATTGAGTCTATTGATGTGGTGTCAGAATTTAGAGAAGTGTTCTTACCGATTTGCTTGGTATGCCTCCGGATAGAGATATAGATTTCTGCATTGACTTGGAACCTGGTACTTATCCCATTTCCATCCCTCTGTATCGTATGGGTCTGGCAGAATTAAGAGAGCTTTAGGCTCAAATTCAAGAGCTTCTTGATAAATGTTTCATCCGTCCTAGTGTTTCCACGTGGGGTGCTCCTGTCTTGTTTTTTAAGAATAAGGATGGTGGTATGAGGACTGGTGATTTTATCTTAAGCCATAAAGGAGTGGATTGATACCGGAATGACAGGCTTATGGATAAAGAAAGTCCCAATGAGTATACTTGGGTGAAGGTAATTGAAGTATTTTAGTAAGACAGTGCGTATAAAATTGGGTTAGTCCTCTTGAATTTGATGGGTATACCTGATTTTGAGGTGTCATGTCGATGAAAAAGTTGACTTTGTAGTGATAGCCAGGGCTAACCTAGCGTAATGGTAGTAAGAGTGTGTGATGGATTGTGAGGGGATGCAACTATATAATAAGATTGTTGGTTAAGTGAATTTTGTATAGTAATTACGACTTGTGAGTATCTAAGGTTGTGGTTTTCTAATATCTGGTGAGTAACGTGGTTGTATGAAAACTTTTAAGAGATGGTAGAACACCACTCAAATAGAATTTTAAAGGGCTAGAGTTATAATGAAGGAAAATATAGTGGGATGTAGTACATCCTTTAGAGAAAGGCGAGAGCAAGAATATTTTATATGATTGCAAAGGCTAAAGAGATATCTACAGAGGGGTAGATAATTAGATTCAGAGACGCGTGATTTCATTAGTTTTGCTGTGGCTATGGTAATGGTGTCACAAGTCCGTCAGATTGGTTAGAAACTATTGGAAAAGACTTGAGAAAGGAGTGTACAGACATTAGCTCGAGTGTGATGATAAGTGCTTTGTTTTTGTTTTGAGTTTAGTAATAAGTACGAATGAATTGTTAGCGAAAGATATTGTAATATTGATGGAGGTGCGATCCATGATAAGCGAAGATCCATGAATTTATAAAAATCTTCAAGGTATAAGCTAATGTTGATAGATAAGGGGATTGTGTTATATAGTTGAATTTACAATTCAGATTTTTCATTGTAAGTCTACATTCATGGTGATATATTTTGTCAAGGTATGAATTTGCAAGGTGAGAAATGATCAATTGTATCAGGTATTGAGCATTTGAAAGGACTTACACCTGGGTTGAGTCGTAAAGTTGATTACTGTTGATTGTTAAAGTACCTAAGAAAGGTTTTCATTTAAAAAAGTGTTGGTTTAGAGTACGGTAAATTGTCGGAGTGGTTATGATGCTTGTTAGTATTGAGAGTGTGGGCTTCAGTGGAAGGATGTGAAGAGTACGTGGAGCCAAGTGAATGGAAATGGCTGGTATCGACTTTTCAGAGGGAAACCTTTAGTGTTATTCGATAAATTCTTATGTGACCATCTATTTCATTTTGTACATGGTTGTGAGTATGATGCACTAGTTATGCTCACACGTGTTTTCAGTTTTGTGGGTGGATCAGGTGTACCGATCCTGCGATGTTCTCTTGGTTGAGTGGGATAATTTGGGAAGATGTGGTTATTTCAGATGACTTATATGGTGTTGTCTTGGAGTTGTTAAAGTATTTCAGTGGTTTTACATGTACCACCTTGCTTATGAGAGTTTATAGAATAGCTACCATGTGTATCTATGGTTGTCCGACAATCTTAATATTCATCTAGTCGTCGAGGTCATGTATCGATTATGTGTGGTTGAATATGGGGATCATTTGGTCCAATTCTACTATTGTTAAGAGGTAATCTACAATTACTCAATCTAACATTTCAATAGTATTGTTGGAGGGTTTGTATGCTTGGACATATCCCTCGATGAGTATCTGATGTCTAAAGATCAAATTTTATAACTTAAGTTCATGAAAATTTATGTTGTGAGAAGGAGGTGTTGATAAGAACTATGATTGTTTGAGTATTATGAGTGTGTGTTTGTTTGTTCAGGTCCACCTCTAATTGTAGCGAGTATTGATTTAGAATTTTATCATGCTTATGTGACAAAGGATTAGTCATGATGATTGTGTCAAGGTCCTTGATAACATGTGGCAGACGTGTGTACGATCAAATTTATTGGTTATTGAGAATAACTTTTGGGGTTATTTAAGTTTAAGTACAACAATATTTATCACTTGAGTATTGAGATGACTTATTGATGCACTGTATAGGAGGGGATGTAGGTATCCAAGTGGTTTCTTTGATGCATTTGAAGCGGGACTTTTTGATGAGAATCATTAAGAAATGTGAAATTTATTCGGGAGATGTTCTAGCATCTCAGAATAGGCATAAAGAGTATGCAGACCGGAAGGTCAGATATTAGGAGTTTATGAGGAGGATCCTATATCCATTCTAGATAGGGAAGTTCACAAGTTAAGGTCAAAGGATATTGCATCTGTCAAAATCCAATGGAAGCATCGTCCGATCGAGAAAGAGACTTGGGAAACCGAGAAGGACATGCGAGATAAGTATCCCCAGCTATTCGACGATTCAAATACTACTCTACCCTTACTTTAGCCAATCTTTCCTAGTTGATCACTCGGGGACGAGTGATGGGTAAATTTGTATCTATTGTAACGACCTGATTCCGTCGTTAGTGAAAAACCAATGGGGGAAGAATTGGGGTCAGAAAACTTTTTGATAGTAACTTGGAAATTACTAGCCTAGTCCAAATTTGGATGAAATCTGAGTCGGTGAGGTCTAGGGAAATCTGGTAATGAATATAAGAAATTATGAATTTGGTCACATGAGTAGATAGTTAAGACGTTAAGGAACCCGTACGACTTTACGAAATAAAATTTGGGCGAGTAGAACTCCCGAAAGTGATCTTAGCGTGAATGAGTAGTTTTTGAATGTCATGGGTCGAAGGTGTGTTGTGAAATGGGGGTTTGAAACACTAAATTCGACTATCTGTTTCCGTGCAAGCAGCCAGGGCGGGGCCACTATAGCAGATAGGGCCCACCACAGCAAGACAGACGCGACTTAAGTCGGAAATAAACCCCAAAAATGTTATTTTTCTGTAAGTTTCGTCCTTGAGAGCTAAAAAACGACCCAGTGATATTTCTTGAAGGTTTTCCACTTCTTCTAGCACTAAAGGTAAGGATTTTACTCCCCTAATTCATTTTTCGATCCGTAGAACTTTGAATCTTGGATAATTATTATTGGGGGAAGGTTTTGATCTGAAGTTAATGGTGGAAAAAACCCTAATTTGGGTATGGGGATCTTGGGTTTGGCCTACGGTTGATGATTTCGATTATAATCCGGGTAATCAGACCTCGTTTATTGATCCTTGCATGAATTTATTGTTTGTAGACCTAGAACAAGCGGAAAGAATCCGGAAAGAGAAGATTCAAGTGCCTTAGAGGGGATTCAAGTTTGGTTTCGAGGTAGGTGATGGTTTGATTTCATGTTTATGTGATGTATTTTAGTATTTGCTTCATGGTAATGCATGTATGTATGCGAATGTTGCACTATTGATCACACCATTCCAAATGAGTATGAATGAATGATTGTATGTCATGAATCAACACTTGATTGTATGATTATGAGAATGTCTATTGTGATTGTGTTTATGGTATGTTGAATGGAACGGGTGTCACGTTCCGACACATTAACTGGGATCGAATGTCACGTACCGACATATATATTGGAACGTGTGTGATGATCTGACACACTAACTTGGATCGGGTATCATGATCCGGCACACTAACAGTTTGGGTATGGGTTTCATGAGAGGACCATTGACTTGTCATATATGCGTGTTATTGAGAATGTGGAATTGTACATTGCTCCTGAAATGATAATTGATATTGTGTATGTTCAGTATATGTGTGTTTGCTATGTTGTAACTGCTTTTGTATGTTTCGCTACTGGAATAGCCGCGTGATCCTACCAGTGCACTGTGGTTGTGTATTGATACTTAACTTGCTCGTCCTTTGTTGAGTATAGGGAATCTTCAGGCGGCTATGGATATACCTTAGTTAGGAGATCAGTGATCGAGACCTGATTTCAAGGGTGAGCCAGTTCATTCAGGCTGCCATGGAGTCCTTCCTATTGTTTAGTCCATTTTCTTTGGACTTAGACTATTTAGATATTTTTATGTTAGTTGGGGTTGTACCCCTTTTTCTTAGACTTGTTGAACTTTAGATGTTTTGGTACAATGACTTTCAGGTTCTAGGGGTAAAACTTCCACAATAGTTGTTTAGTTGTTTTGTTAAACCTTTGGAGTTTATGGGAACTCCATATTTCTTAGACATATAAACCTGCTTCCGTATCTTTAAATGCGTAGTATTTTGTTAAGTTGCTTAGTTGGATTGTAGTACTGGTTCTCCAGCCGGAGGGTTAGTGTGGGTGTCAATCACGACGATCTGGGCCGTGACAATAAATGTTTATCCTTATTTACTTACCCATTTGTCTCATTTTGAGAAAGGCAAATTCAATGTTTCAATATTTGATACTGTTTCATATTTTAAGTTGTCACTCCGTTGATGCTATGTTTCTGTATTCTGAGCTCATTTTTGAAAAACTTAATTTGGTAGGATTCAATACTTGATATGATCCCTTAATAATAATAATAATAATAATAATAATAATAATAATAAATTAATATTGATTATTCATTGTAGCCTTCATTTTATTTTAATTAACTCTAAGAAGTGGCTATCAAATTCTTTTCATTTTTTATCTTTCTTCTTTTCTCTGAACGTTGCCTTGCAGATAATTAACATATGAGATAAGAATATACATATGTTAATTTGTGTTTATAATTATAGCATTTTAAAGTACTAAATATTCTGATCTTTTATTTCATTTGGAGAAGAGATACTTTGTTGTCATATTTTAATTTTTTATTGGTATCCAAGAGTAGATTCCAAATATTTGAACTTTTTTTTGTTTGAAAATGAACGATATTCATGTAATTTAATTATCAAACTATTTTAATACAATGATAATTTGAAACAATTTATGTCAATTTAGATAGGTACACGTGCAACGCACGTGTCCAGAAACTAGTATATATATATACTCATGATCAAATATATAAAACATATTCTTTCTCTGGTTTAAGATAATTGCTCAAACTATCCCCTTAAAAGAGGTAACTGCACTGAAATATCTCTAAACTCATAAACTCATAAACTCATTTAGAAATCAAAGTTTCTCTTTTCTCAATGTAACAAAATGATACATTTGGCACTACTCAGTTCCCTTAAACTTAAATAAAAATTTTTAATTAAACTTTACTCAAACTCTACTTTACTTTCTCAGAAAAAATAGTTTAAAACAAATATTTATTGTGATCTGATCATTGATGAGTCGGGAAATCATACTGCATAAACATTGATGGCATATCTAGATGTCATATTGCTCACACATTGATTGCATACTCGACTGTCATACTAATCATGAATCATAGTTCTCTTCTCAATGTAAAAATATTATTTTTCGAACCATTTGTGTTCCCTTAAACTCTTCTCAAAAGATACTTTAAAATATTCTTGCTCAAATCTTGGTTAAAACTCTTTCTCAAAACACATCTTTGCTTTCTCAGGAAATCTATTTAAGACAAAAATATTTGCTTTAAAAGATTCTAAAAAATTATAACTCAAAATAGGATTCATGTTGAAAAATAGACATGAAGAACAACTCAAGGATCTCAATGTATAATAATATATATATATATATAACAACTCATGATCAAGGATTTAGAACTCAGAATCAATAACATAACTCATATCAAGATTTCTCAAAACTAAAGGTATAATCCTAGATTAAATTTTTACTGACTAAATTGAGATATAGGGCATGAGGACGAACCCAGTCCATCACTATGAATAGCCTTACATACCTTAATGACGAATTCTGAAGAAAAACTTTGGACAATGAACCCTAGCCTTGGTATTTCTTGAAGTTCTTGAGTGTAGATTATTTTTTAGAAAGAGAGGGTTGAAATAATTAGAACTTATTGACTTCGGCTTTTGAAAAAATTAATAGACATGGGATGGGGTTTTGGGATGAGGAAAAGACATAAACAACCCTCCTAAAACGTGAAAAGAAGTGAAAAATAAAAGAATTCTGAAGTAATGTGCACGGTCGCGCAGCTGAAGCTTTATCGTGCGGCGGACGTCCACTTCGCGCAGACTACGTAGTGCCCATAAAAATTGGTATAACTTTTAACACATAACTTGGATTGACGAACGGTCAAACCCGGTTGAAATAAGACTTCAATACCTTTCATATGGTTGGTATTAAGCCACAAAACTCTTCATATGTTAGGAAGTATGATTGATTGAAGTGTATCCTTGAATGAACTTACACGAAAAACTTAATCATTAGAGAACCTCTCAACTCGACTTTGTTATAAAGGTTCATTATGACCTTAACTCACATACAAAGCACTTCTCATGCTTAGGAATGGACCTTAACATATATGAACAAGTAGTATATCACCCAACCCAAGTTGATACACTTACGACAACCAATTTGGATTCTAAGAGTAGAATTTTCGGGGTGTTACAAGTTGCTTCCTTGCTCCTTTGGCTAGAAATTTTGTGACCCTGTCTACTTCCTTAAGTTGTATCATTTCTAAGGTCCTCTATTGAACAAAAACATATTTCTATTGGTTTTAGGTCCTTCTCTACCACGATTCATAAAATAGAACTAATTAATAATGCATATTTAGTATTTGTACTCCTCAAAATACCCTAAAAACCACCTAATCCACCTCTACCTAGGTTACCTAAGGTAAATCCATTTGTATTCAACATATAATCCTCATTTATCCCAAGAGACAAATGAAATATTCCAAACACTAAGGGGTCGTTTGGTAGAGTGTACAAGAATAATGCTAAATAAAGTGTATCAGTAATGCTTGTATTAGCAATGCATGTATTAGTTATGCTTGCATTACTTATACATAGATTATCTTAATGCATTATTTGGTTTGATGTATTAAAAATAGTATGTATTGCATTAAAAAAATTATTTACCAAGATACCCTCCACTTTTATGGTGGAAAAGATGTAAAAAAGGTTTTGAGGGATAATTGGGTCTTTTATTGTGTTAATGCATGCATTAAAATTATTTCATTGCTAATACCTAGAAATTCATGGTATTAGCAATGCACACCTTAATACACAATAGAGTGTATAACTAATGCAAGCATTAGTTATACATTGGTTGAAAAATAGTACCAAATAAAGTACTAGTAATACACAAGACTAATACATGCATTATTTTTCCTAATACACTTTACCAAACGACCCCTAAGTCTTTCACAATATGAAATGCGGAAAAGCTAGAATATCACTTCAAGATTTAGTGTCATAAGTACAAGAGCTTCTAAAATACGATGCAAGTCTGAAACTAAATGACATGTCTAGATGTAAGAAATATCGTGTCTGAATACTAAAACAACACAATAAATAAATAAAATAAAAGGAGGTGTGGGCTGCATGTGTATATATATATATATAATAGTTTAAAATAAGTAACTACAGAAGTGTAAAATTGTTACCTAATTTGCAATGCCTTAAATCAAGTAGACTATTAACATAACCATAACACAAAAAATTGTCTTCATAGCAAATGATAAATGGAATAGTATTAACTATACAACTATTTCTATATAATCTACATTTTAATTTTTTTGTCCTGAAGTAATGATTTTGTTTTTTTACTTTTACTAATACTGATATAACATTTTAACAATCCCATCAACATTTAGAAATTACAGTGCATAAGAAATTATTACTATTGCACTAAGAAGGTGTTGTAAAAAGTTATTACAAAGTAACAACAAATATCACTTCCTATTTATAACATATAAAATGGGATAAGGCACAAGTATCCCCTAGATTATCACCAAAATTTCAGAGACATACCTTAACAAAACTAAGGTTCTTTATCCTCTCGAACTAATTTTTTTTATAATTTTATACACCTTTTGGCTTACATGGAACACTCTGTGACTCCATGAAGTTGAGGCGCGTGGGAGATGTTTGGATGTCACGTAGGCCAAAAAAGTGTACAAAATTACAAAATAAAATGGGTTCGGGGGTAATAGAACCTCAGTGTAGTTAAGATGTGACTCTGAAATTCTAGTTATAGTCTAAGGGGGTTCTTGTGCCTTATCCCAAACAAAAGTAATAAAAGTTATTAAAAATAAATTTGGAGTTTTCCTGTAAATGTTCTTTTCTTCAGTGATGAATAAAGATTTTGTAGTGTTCTGAGATTTTTTTTCATAACAGAAAATTCTACAATTTGAGGTTCTTTCAGGAAATTCTATAATTCTATAATATATGATCGCATAATTTTAGGAGTAAAAGATTATTCAACATAAACTTGAGAGGACATAAAAAATATGATCGCATAAAATTTACATAGAATGAGTAAAGAGATTCAATGTATACCTGGTGAGTTTTTTTTTCTATGCAATGGTGAGGGTTTTACATATTCTTGATGTCTTTATAAAAGATTTCTTAATGAGCAGAATTTGATATAAATTGATTATCCAATTTAATTGAAAAATGAAGAAAAACAAAGAGTTTGACAACGTTTACAAGGCCATAAATTGTTGATAAACGAAGAAAAACAAAGAGGTTGGTAACATTTAATTTGTGACGCTTGTATTCCAAAGATATTAAAATATTAGTATTTAATATTTAATTAGATATTTGATCATATATTGATTTATTGTAGGAAGAAAATTGTAATCCAATTTTGATGGTTGGAGCCTCCTATTTTTACAATATATATATATATTATAAGAAATTCTTTGGAACAAGTATTTTACTAATTTATCTTTAGTAATTTTTTAATTCTAAAAATATTTTTTCCAAAATAAAACACCAACTTTTTCTTTACTAGTTTGTATTGGTCGTTCCTTTTTTTTGTATAAAGAATTAACTTTAATATATAATTTTTGAAAAAATATATAAGGTATTTTAGTCATTTAGCAGTACACCAACTTCTCTATGGTTTTTGTCAAATGCGTCAACTGCTTATTATCAGTTTAATCACATCTATCCAAAATTGTAAGATTTTATTTATAAAACTAATTTCCACACTTACACTTATATGTTGTTAATTTATAATTGGTAAATTCCAACGAGCTTTTAATATCATTTTAAACTCTAATAATCTACACTAGTTGGTCTACACTTCGTCCTGCTTGGTTGATCAAAATAAAAAATTGTGTATAAAGAATTAACTTTAATATATAATTTTTGAAAAAATATATAAGGTATTTTAGTCATTTAGCAGTACACCAACTTCTCTATGGTTTTTGTCAAATGCGTCAACTGCTTATTATCAGTTTAATCACATCTATCCAAAATTGTAAGATTTTATTTATAAAACTAATTTCCACACTTACACTTATATGTTGTTAATTTATAATTGGTAAATTCCAACGAGCTTTTAATATCATTTTAAACTCTAATAATCTACACTAGTTGGTCTACACTTCGTCCTGCTTGGTTGATCAAAATAAAAAATTGTGTATAAAGAATTAACTTTAATATATAATTTTTGAAAAAATATATAAGGTATTTTAGTCATTTA
>JAJONR010002532.1:0-56628 GCA_029582245.1 Solanum etuberosum | reverse complement strand
TCTGAACTGTTACACAATCATCTGATATGCTCATAAGGCGAACTCCCAAGCGAGCAAGCCTGTGAACATCCTTTGCTAGTTCTTTTCTTTCTTCCTCAACATGTGCTACACTACCCATAGATAGTCTGCTAAGGGCATCTGCTACTACATTGGCCATACCAGGATGGTAAAGCACATTCATGTCATAATCCTTGAGGAACTCAAGCCATCTCCTCTAGCGAAGATTTAACTCTTTCTGGGTGACCACATACTGAAGGCTTTTATGGTCTGTGAACACATCTACGTGAACACCATATAAGTAGTGTCTCCAGATCTTTAGGGAAAACACCACTGCTCCAAGCTCGAGGTCATGAGTCGAATAATTCTTCTCATGCACCTTAAGTTCTCTAGAAGCATATGCTATAACCATACCTCGCTACATCAACACACAACCTAGGCCAACTCTAAACACATCACCATAGATAACATAACCGTCTGAACCCTCTTGTAGAGTCAAAACCGGAGCGGTAGTCAACCTAATTTTCAGTTCTGTGAAGCTTTTCTCATAATCATCTGACCACTGAAACTTAACCTTCTTATGAGTCAACTTAGTCAATGGAGAAGCTCTGGATGAAAATCGTTCCACGAAGCTTCTGTAATAATAAGCTAGACCCAAGAAAATTTTGATATCTGTAGGAGAGGTAGGTCTGGGCCATTGTTTCACCGCTTCCATTTTCTGAGAATCCACTCGGATACCTTCGCTTGATATTATATGCCTGAGGAAAGCAACTGATTGCAACCAAAACTAACATTTTCTAAACTTAGCAAACAACTGGCGATCTTTGAGAGTTTGCAGAACAACTCTCAAATGAGTCGTATGTTCTTCCTCATTCTTAGAGTATATGAGGATATCGTCAATAAAGACGATAACGAACAAGTCCAAATACTGCTTGAACACCCATTTTATCAAATCCATGAAAGCTACAGGAACATTGGTTAGTCCAAATGACATAACTACAAATTCATAATGACCATACCGAGTTCCGAAGGCTGTCTTCAGAATGTCACTATCTCTAACTCTGAGTTAATGATAACCGGATCTGAGGTCTATTTTCAAAATATGACTAGCACCCTAAAGTTGGTCAAACAAGTCATCAATCCTGGGATAGGGTACTTATTCTTGATTGTGACTTTGTTCAACTGTCGATAGTCAATGCACATTCTAAGAGAACCATCTTTCTTTTTCACGAATAACACTGGCGCACCCATAGAGAAATACTAGGTCTGATGAAGCCCTTATCTAGAAGGTCTTTCAACTGCTCTTTCAATTCCTTAAGCTCAATTAGAGCCATTCTGTAAGGAGGAATATAAATAGGCTAGGTATCTGGAAGGAGATCAATTCCGAAGTCGATTTCCCTTTCGGGAGGAACTCCGGGAAGATCTTCTGGAAACACTTCTGGGAACTCATTAACTACTGGAACTGACTCAAGAGTTGGGGTTTCGGAGCTTGAATCCTTAACCCAAACTAGATGATAGAGATAAACCTTAGAGATCATCTTTCTGGCCTTAAGGTAAGAAATGAACCAACCCATAGGTGCTAAGCTACTACCTTTCCATTCTAAGATTGGTTCATCTGGAAACTGAAAACGAACAATCTTAGTTCTACAATCGACTGAGGCATAACAGGAATGTAACCAATCCATGCCTAGAATGATATCGAAATCTAGCATTTCTAACTCTACAAGATCTGCTGAGGTGAGTTTCTCAGAGACTGTGACAGGGCAATTTATGTATACCCATTTAGCTATAACTGGGTCACTAACTGGAATAGAGACTGAGAAGGGTTCTGAGAGTGTTTCTGGACTAATATCAAATTTGACTGCTATATAAGGAGTTACAAAGGAAAGAGTAACCCCTAGATCTAACAAAGAATAAACATCTAAGTTAAAGACTTGTAAAGTACCAGTGACCACATCAGGAGAATCTTCCTGATTCTGGCGAGCCTGAAGAGCATACAACCTGTTTTGGTGCTGACCGCCACCTGTACCAGATGAGTTACCCTCCTAAGTCGGGCGACCTGCTGGTGCTGCTGAAGTTGTGGACTGAGCTGTACCATTATTACCTCCTTGACCCTGCTTAAAAGAAGGACAATCTTTCAACCTGTGACCAGTCTGACCACACCCAAAACATCCTTCATTTCCTGCAAGACACTCGCCCGGATGGTTCTTACCACACTTAGGACAAGTTGGGTAGGTTCTGGTACCTGAAACACTCTCTAGAGACTTAGACCCTATTCCCTACCTTTCTGATCCTGTCGAAACCTGGAGGATGGAGCACTAGCTGATGAAGGTGCTGGGACTGAAGATTTCTACTGAAATTGAGAGCGATTTCCACCACCCAATTTCTGTTGAGAGTACTCATAGTTACCTGTTCTAGCTTTGTTGTTGTCCTTAGCCCGTTCCCTAAGCTTATCTCCCTCATTCTGCTGAGCATGAGTCATGAGCCTAGAGATGTTCATATTTTTTTAGCAATATAGCATTTCTACACTCTGTTTTCACCAAGTCGGATACCCCATACAGAAACTTGTTCATTTGAGCCCTGGAATCGGCAACCATGTGAAAAGCATACCTAGAGAGTTGGGTGAATTGAATCCGTACTCTTGGAATGTCATGTTACCTTGCCTCAAATTCCTGAACTCCTGAGCTCTTGTCTCCCTTAACTCTCTTGGGAAGAACCTATCTGAAAAGTCTCACTAAAGCATTCCCAGGTGGTAGGAGCTGCATCTGTACCTCTGTACTCTTTCCATTGAGTAAACCAGATATGAGCTACATCATTAACTTGATAGGATGCCAACTCTACCCTATCATTACCTGTCACTTGCATCACTCTAAAGATCTTCTTGACCTCATCTATAAAGTTTTGGGGATCCTCACCAATCTGCAATCCTAAGAACTCAGGTGGATTCATCCTAACAAAATCACAAACTCTAGCTGCAGCTGACCCAACATTAGCATTTACAGGAGCTGGAACCTTCTGGTTGTTCTGGTTAGTTACACTTTGAGCCAAAAGTTGGATAGCGTTCCAAAACTCTACATTCGAAACTTCCTGATCTGGGACTAGAGGAGATATGTTAGCCTTCCTTATATTAGCTCTACGAGGAGACATGATTTGAAATGCATAACGATGAGTTAGGAAGGGTCATACCAACGCACCATAAGAATATCAAGAAAGTGAGGCTTTCCTAAAACACTTCGTAGCTTCCCCCTCATTAGATGTGGTGCACTTCACATCCATGAAAAGGACTCTACTTAGTGCGGCTTTTCAGACATCCTAGGAAACTTAAACCTAAGGCTCTGATACCAAGTTTGTCACACCCCGAGCTACCCCCAAGTCGCGGACATGGGACCTAGGATCACGAGTGACCCCAAGCTAACCCTGAGCTAGCATATCGTAAGAATACTAAATAAACTGAAGTAAAGAAATAATGTGCGGAAGCAAAATTATGAGATAAACTGAAATGATGGGGAATACCCATAAACTATCTGAATATATAAAACTGAGAGTTAAACAACAACTGAAAAGTTAAACTTAAATGCTAAAGCTGATTCTAACTATGTCTGAAAATAACCTCTTACTGACTAGAAGTGCTGGGACATGCCCCAGCTAAATCTAGCAAAATCTGAAACTAAGACTAAAATGGAAAGATAACATGTCACTCGTCCTTGAAGAATGAGGACTCACCACTGATGCTGCTGAGCTGGAGATCGGGAACTGATCTATGCGTGATTTGGAAGCTGAGAACCTGAACCTACATCACGAGAAGATGTAGCACAGAGTATGCATCAATACTTGAAAGGTACTGAGCATGCAGGATAGAATAAAGTTGAATAATAACATGCTGAAACTGAATATTGAACTGTATCTGATAACCTGGTCACTACACTAGAATCTGACTGTGGGAGCTACTAATAACCGACATAAAAGCACATGAGCTAAATGTGGAGTCCGATGTATACGCCCCATCGAGAGGACCCAATAGACCCTGCCAAAGGTATAGAGGCATGCCTGACGTGATCACTAAAATATAATGCCCATAGAGGGGTCTTGTAAACCTACGGGGGAACGTTGTTCTGGGACTATTCGGGTACGCTGAACCCTAGTCCAACTCGGTATTAAGTCTACTCCCAACTGATAATGTAAATAACACATTATGATTGAATTTCTGTAATACTGAATAGCTCAAAATACTGACATGCTAACTGAAAATGCAACATGTACTGATAATGAAACATTCGAATCTGAGGCATGTATATCTGAAATAACTGGCCTAGCATGTGTAATTCATGAACTAAAAGAATTACATAGCTAGGGTTCTGAGTTTATGAAAGCATCTACGCAAAACAATACTAAAATCATGATAATCTGATTAGGAAAATTAAAGTAACTAATTCATAATGATCTGCTGAAATTCTAGAAACCCTAGGTCTAGATAATATGAAGGGAATCAAGAATCTGACTGAATTCTAGGGACCTAATGGGTGAAAGGAACCACTAGTGAGATCCCACATACCTGCTGATGAATTTCACGGAGAAATCTTTCGATTTCAGGGCTAGAACTGATGAAACCTTATTGCGTTCTAGGACTAGTGCTGCTCGACTGCTTTCTCCTCTTTCTGTTCTAATTGGATGAATTTTTGAGAATGAATTGACTAGGGTAGATTCTAATTAAGTTACTAGGCTTAAACTGATCAAAAGCACGTAGTTTAGGGTTAAACGAAATAGTTTAGGTGTCCAACGCATAGGGAAAAGACCAAACAACCCCTGACTTAAAAACTTGGGGGTCACCGATGGGCCAGACCGACGGACCGTGGCTGGACCGACGGTCTGTTCTGGTCGGCCGTCGAATGCTGTCTGGGGCTCGGACCTGAAGGCCACGATCCACAAACCTGGACCACAGCCCGTTGTCCGGCCGTGGGTCGTGTCTTGACTGGATTTTCTGGGGTTCTGGGGAGGTGGTTGCAGGTGGGCCCCCATAGATCCCACCTACGGTCTGTGGGTCACCCTACGTCCGTAGGTGGCCCCGTCAGTGGCACCTGCAATTTCTGAAATTTCTGCACTTTGGTAGTTCTTGCATACGGGGTGTTACAGTGCCTTACTCCATTCTAAGGACAGGAAGAAATATATGATTTTTTCTATTCTAAGGAAAGGGAGAAGTACATGACTTTTTCTATTCTACTGAAAGGGAGATGTACAAGTTTTTTTCTATTCTAAGGAAATACATGGTATCCTTCTCCTCCTTGGACTAGGTAGAAATCTCTATAAATAGAGATTCTTCTGACCCTTGAAAGGAGGATGTTTTCTATTAGATACTTTCCCACCCAAGTATTGAGAGAGTTCGGAAGTGAACTTGGGATCACTGTAGAAGACCACAAAATTGCGGATGTTTTCTATTAGATACTTTCCCACCCAAGTATTGAGAGAGTTCGGAAGTGAACTTGGGATCACTGTAGAAGACCACAAAATTGTGGTCCAGTTTGTGGACTAGTTTGTCGATTCGCTTGAAGGTTCTAGCTTGTCGACTAGCTTGTGGATTCGCTTGAAGGTATCTGCTCATGCTTCAAGAGGTAATTCTTGAATTAATTTTTAGAGTATTTATGTGCTCTAACATGATTGTACTTGTTGTAGCATAAACTATGTGTTGTCTATTATTCATGTAAGTTGTATGATTCTTGTGTGATTCCGCTGTGCATATAGTTTTCCGATAATTGGCATAAGAGACATACTTACTGTAACACCTCGCCATTTGAAAGAACTAGAATTAGAAAGAAACCATTTTTGGAAATAATTAAATTTGGAAATATTTGCAAGTTATGCTAAGTATAAGTTTTGGGTCAACTTCATACGACCATAACTCTCAGCACTTGAGGAGATAGGTGAGCTACTAGATATCAAATGAAATGTCTTTTAATTATCTTTCCAACGCCACTGAGTTTGCTCATTTTTGAGTTCGTATGAGAGAGATATGCCTGTTTGAAGTCGAGTTATCTGAATAAGGAAAGTCAACCACATTTTAGAAGGGTATTTTGGTCTTTTCATTACCCGATTAATTAAATTCATTTTTAGTAATTTAATTGGGGTCTAAACTGATTTGGTTCAGTTTACGCTTGACAAAATTTCTCAAGGATTGTTGAGAGAGGAGAAAAGAGGAGAAAGAGCCAAATTTCATCGCGTTCTTGAGTTTTGCTTGCGGATTTCACCAAGGGTTAGTCCTTATGAGGTATGTCAGATCACATAGCATTGGGTTCGTTCACCCGCGTACCAATCATATTTAATTCAGCGAATTTACATTCTTGAAGTAGAGTAATTGAGTTCTCGATGGATGTTGTTGAAGTTTCTATTAGGTTCTTGATTGTTGAGTTTTAGAGGAGTTCTTGGTATGATTTGATGAGATTAAAGGTTGTTTTTTAGTAGATTCTTGTATACTTTGGTTGGGTATTCGATTCTAATTATTTGGGAAAGAAACCAATCAAATCTAGATGGTTTAGGGATGAAAAATGAACAAGAAAATTTGGGGATTTTTTGGGCCTGGGGCTTGCTGTAACGACCTGATTCCGTCTTTAGGGAAAAGCCAATGGGGAAAGAATTGGGGTCAGAAAACTTTTTGGTAGTAACTTGGGATTTCCTAACTTAGTCCAGATTCGGACGAAATTAGAGTCAATGCGGTCTAGGGAAATCTGGTAACAAATGGGAGATCAAATTATGAATTTGATCACATGAGTAGATACTAAGATGTTAAGGAAACCGTACGGCTTTACGTAATCAAATTCGGGTGAATAGAACTCCTGAAACTAATCTTAGCGTGAACGGGTATTTTTTTAGTTTCATAGGTTGAAGGTGTGTTCTGAAATGGGGGTTTGGAACTCAAATTCTGAGGTTCTGTCTTCGCGCAAGCCACTAGGGCGGGATTAATCCCGCCAGGGCGGGGCCGCTGTAGCGGGATGAAGTCTGTTGTGGTGGGACAGTCGCGACTTAAGTCAGAAATAAACCCCAAAAATGTCATTATTCTGCATTTTCCATTTCTGAGAACTACGAGACGACCCCAAACGAGTTGTTGACAGTTTTCCATGAATTTTAGTGCTACAGGTAAGGTTTTCGCTCTCCAATTCTATTTTTCGATCCGTAGAACGTAACATCTTGATTGACATCGTTGGGGGAGGGTTTTGAACCATTTTGGATAGTGGGAAAAACCCTAACTGCACCTTAGGATCATAATTTGAGTCTTGGATTATTGGGTTTGTCATGCTCCAGGGAAATTAGGCCTTAATTATTGATCCCCGTATCGAATTGTATGTTTGTAGACCTAGAGCAAGCGGAAAGAATTTGAAAAGGGAAGAATCAAATTTCTTTGGAGGATTCAACCTTTGTTCGATGTAGGTGATGGTTGTGATTTCATGTTTGTGTGATGTATGTTAGTAATTGCTTCATTGTATTGCATGTATGTATGCGAATGTTGCATTATTGATCACACCTAATGTAAATAAGTATGAAAGAATAACTATATGCCATGAACCTCTTGATTGTATGATTTTGAGAATGTACATTGTGATTGTGATTGTGATTGTGGTATGTTGAATGGATCGGGTTTCACATTCCAACGCACTAACTGGGATCGGATGTCTCGTACCCGACATACATATTGGAACGGTGTCACGATCTGACACACTAACTTAGAATGGGTACCACGATTCGGTACACTAATAGTTTCGGTATGGGTTTCATGAGAGGGCCAATGACTTGTTGTATATATGCGTATTATTGAGACAGTGAAATTGTACGTTGCTCGTAAATGATAATTGATATTGTATATGTTCGGTGTATGCATGTTTATGATTTTGTAATGACTTATATATGTTTCACTTATTGAAATAGCCGCGTGATCCTACCAGTACACTTTTGTTGTGTATTGATACTACACTTTCTCTTTCTTTGTTGAGTACAGGGCATCTTCAGGCGGCTACTGACAGACCTCATTTAGGAGATTAGTGATCATCATCGAATTCAAGGGTGAGCTAGTTCTTCTGGGCTACCTTGAGTTCTCCTTTTGTTTAGTCCAAATCTTCAGACTTAGACTAGTTCTTTAGATAATTCTCTTATTTAGTCTAGCTTGTACCCACTTTCGTAGACATGTTCGTTAGGGTTTTGGTACATTGACTTTCAAGTTCTAGGCGTTATTTCTGCATTGTTTTTAGTATCTATTGTTAGACATTTGAAGTTTATGGGAACTTCAGTTTTCCTCATTTAAACCTACTTCTATAGCTTAAAGTGTTTAGTATTTTTGATTAAGTGCTTGGTTTTGGGTTGTAGTAATGGTTCTCCCACCAGAGGGTTTGTGTGGGTGACACTCACGATGGTCTGGGTCGTGACAAAGTTAGTATCAGAGCCCTAGGTTCATGGGTCTCGATGTACCAAAATGAGTCTAGTAGAGTCTTGCGGAACGGTAAAGAGACGTTTGTACTTTTCTTCGAGAGGCAATAGGACTTTAGGAAATCTCTCTATCTTCTGTTGTCTCCTTTCGTGCTATAACTTGGTTCCAATTGGTATCTGGTGATAAAAATTGATATCTAATCTCCTTCACTCTTCTGTCCGCAGATGGTTAACACTAGCTTAAATGGTGTCAGGCCCGTAGCTTCCATCAATGAGCCCGCTGAGGAGTTCAAAGTGAGAGGTCGCGGTCGAGGAAGGGGTAGAGGAAGAGCAAGGGGTAGAGGCCGTGGAAGGGTAGCACCCGCTAGGGGTGGAGATCCGATTGATAATGCTCCCAGAAATGAGAATCCTCCTACGCATCATGAAGATATAGAGGAGAATGTAGAGGTTGAGAATGATGAGGATATTGGACAAGAGGAAGAGGTGTAGGCTGAGACTACAGGTATTCCTCCCTTAGACCCAGTGTTAGCTCAACCGAATATGTCTTTCCTGGAAGGATTGGTTGGTCCTGGAGTTCTTCCAGTAGTTCAAGCAACTCAAACTCCCTCTAACCCCCATATTGCTATCACCGTCCCCAAGGTGGGTGGAACTATAGGTACTGATGCTTTCATCCGTCCTTTGTTGGGTCCTGTTATGACTGGTATTGAACATGAGATGCTGACTAAGTTCTTGAAATTGAAACCGCCGGTGTTCCATGGTTCCGAGAGTAAGGACGCCTATGAGTTCATCCTAGATTGTTATGAGAGGCTTCATAAGTTGGGAATTGTCCATCAGCATGGAGTAGAGTTCGTGACTTTTCATCTTCAAGGTGAGGCTAAGAAGTGGTAGAGGGCTTATGCGGAATGCAAATCATCAGCTTTACCCCCACTCACTTGGACCCAGTTTCATGCTCTGTTCTTGGAAAAATACGTGCCCCGAACTTTGAGAGATCGTAAGAAAGATGAGTTCATAGCTTTGGAGAAAGGTGGTATGCCTGTGGCTGCTTATGAGGCTAAGTTCCATGCTTTGTCTAAATATGCTACGCAATTGGTGACTACTGAGAAAGAGAGGATCCGTCTATTTGTTAAGGGACTGAATTATGAGTTACAGGTATTGTCTGTGCACATGACTTCTGCAGGAAAAAGTTTTAATGAGGTAACAGATTTTGTGAAGAAAATGGAAGGGGTGAGGCGAGATGGTCAGGCTAAGGCATTGGCCAAGAAAGCTAAGAGCACGGGTAACTTTCAGGGTTCCTACTCCAGAGGTTCAGGGAGGCCGACACTTGTAGCCCGGCCAATTCAGTCCGCTATGCCCACTTCTACAGGTAATTACTCGGGAACTCCACCTCAGAATTTGATTCAGGATAGCCAGGGAGCCCACCTTCGGCGGGCAGCAGGCCATCTTTTGATCGCACTTGTTATAATTGTGGAGAACCTGGGAATATGAGGAGAGATTGTCCCCACCCGTGCATGTTGGATTCCGCACATCAGCAGACTAGAGCAGTGGTACCTGTGAGAAATGGTAATAATGGTCGAGGGCATCCACAAGGTGGGCGAGGAGGAAATCAGCGAGGTCGTGGAGGTCGGGGAAATTTTAATGCAGGCAGAGGTACCGTACAGCCAGGCAGGGAAGTCGCCCTTCATGAGTACAGGGCTCAGTGTTATGCCTTTCCGGTAAAGACCAAGGCAGAGGCATCTGATACAGTGATCACAGGTACTATTCTTGTCTGTGACCAGATGGCTAATGTGTTATTTGATCCGGGTTCTAGTTATTCTTATGTGTCTGTGCGATTTGCCTCAGAGTTTGATATGATTTGTGATATACTTGATGCCCCCATCTATGTTTCTTCCCCCGTTGGAGAGTCTGTCATAGTCACCCATGTCTATCGTGCTTGTCTTATCTTGTTTATGGGTTTTCAGACTTGGGCTGATTTGGTGATTTTTGATATGACTGAATTTGATATAATCTTAAGCATGACTTGGTTGTCACCCTATTTTGTTGTGTTAAATTGTAATACGAAATATGTGACTCTAGAGATCCCCGGTAGGATAAAATTAGAGTGGAAAGGGGTGTACAAGCCTAAGCAAGCTAAAATCATATCCTCCATTTGGGCTAGGAACTGGTGGGGCAGGGTTGTTTAGCCTATTTGGCTCATATTCGGGATGTTGAAGTTGAGTCTCCCTCTATTGAGTCTATTCCCATGTTGTCAGAATTTAGGGAATTATTTCATATCAATTTGCCTGGTATGCCTCCGGATAGCGATATAGATTTCTGCATTGATTTGGAACCTGGTACTCATCCCATTTCCATCCCTCTGTATCGCATAGCTCCGGCAGAATTAAGAGAGCTTAAGGCTCAAATCCAAGAACTTCTTGATAAAGGTTTCATTCGTCCTAGTGCTTCCCCATGAGGTTCTCCTGTCTTGTTTGTTAAGAAAAAGGATGGTAGTATGAGAATGTGCATAGACTATCGACAATGGAATAGGGTAACCATTCGCAACAAATATCCATTGCCTCGGATAGATGATATTTTTGACCAATTGCAGGGTGCATCAGTTTTCTCTAAGATTGATCTAAGGTCTGGCTATCATCAATTAAAGATGGGCACTATGAGTTTCTAGTTATGTCGTTTGGGTTGACGAATGCACCTGCAGCTTTCATGAGTTTGATGAATGGGGTGTTCAAACCCTTTATTGATTCGTTTGTTATAGTGTTTATTGATGATATTCTGGTTTATTCTAAAAATAAGGAAGAGCATGAGGACCATCTTCGTATTATTCTGGGTGTTCTTGGGAAACAAAAGTTGTATGCAAAATTTTCTAAGTGTGAATTTGGGTTGACTTCGGTTGCCTTTTTGGGGCATGTAGTTTCAAAGGAAGGGGTAATGATAGATCCCCAAAAGATTTAAGCGGTTAGGAATTGGCTCCGACCAAGTTCTGTGACTGAAATTAGGAGTTTTGTGGGGCTCACTAGCTACTATCATCGACTTGTGAAAAACTTTGCTTCTATTGCCACACACTTGACAAATTTGACCAAAAAGGAGGTACCATTTGAATGGACTGAGAAATGTGAGGAGAGCTTTCAAAGGCTCAAGACTCTTTTGACCACAACACCTATTCTTGCACTACCGGTGGAAGGTAAAGATTTTATTGTTTATTGTGATGCTTCACATTCAGGCTTGCATTCAGTGTTAATGCAGGATAGGAATGTCATCGCTTATGAATCACGACAGTTGAAGGTGCATGAGAGGAATTTTCCAACACATTATTTAGAGTTGGCAGTGGTAGTGTTTGCTCTTAAGATCTGGCGGCATTATCTTTATGGTGTTAAGTGTGAAGTATTTACTGACGACCGTAGCCTACAACATGTATTCACTCAAAAGGATCTGAATTTGAGACAGTGAAGGTGGATGGAGTTACTCAAGGATTATGATGTGACCATCCAGTATCATCCGGGTAAGGCTAATGTAGTGGTAGACACACTAAGCCGAAAAGCGGTGAGTATGGATAGTTTATCTTGCTTGGGCGTGACCAAGCGAACTTTGGCTAATGAAATTCAACATTTGGAGTCTAAGTTCATCCAGTTGGGCATCTCAGGAAAAGGTGGGGTGTTAGCTAGCATTGAGGTTAGAGCCACCTTCATTGAGGAAATCAAGGCCAAACAATTTGAGGATGAGAATTGAATGAGCTTAGAAAAAGGCAGTGATTGGTAAGGCACAACATATGGTTCTTGATGCGGAGGGCGTACTCAGTTTTAAAGGAAGAATTTGTGTTGCTAGAGTGGGCGACTTGATTCAGAGCTTATTGACAGAATCCCATGGTTCGAGGTATTCCATTCATCCGGGTGTGGCTAAGATCTACCGAGACTTAAAGAGACTATATTGGTGGCCGGGAATGAAGAAGGATATAGCGGAGTTTGTGGCTAAGTGTCAAAATTGCCAACAATTAAAATATGAGCATCAAAGGCCGGAAGGTCTGCTTTAGAGAATGCCAATTCCGGAATGAAAGTGGGAAAGAATAGCTATGGATTTCGTGGTTGGTCTTCCCAAGAGTTTGGGGAAGTTTGATTCTATTTGAGTAGCGGTTGACAGATTGATAAGTCAGCCTATTTTATTCCGGTTAGAACAAATTATAATGCTCAACAATTGGCTAAGGTGTATGTAAAAGAGATAGTAAGGCTGCACGGGGTGCCCCTTTCTATCATCTCAGACCGTGGTACGCAGTTCACATCCAAGTTTTGGGGAAAATTACATGAGGAGTTGGGTACTCAACTCACTTTTAGAACAACATTCCATCCGTATACGGACAGACAGTCAGAAAGGACCATTCAAGTGTTAGAGGACATGTTGAGGGCATGCGTGATCGACTTTGGAGGACATTGGGATAAGTTCCTACCCTTGTGTGAGTTCTCTTATAATAATAGTTACCACTACAGCATTGATATGGCACCATTTGAGGCACTTTATGGGAGAGGATGTAGATCACCCATAGGATGGTTTGAGGCTGGAGATGTGAAACCTTTGGGGGTTGACTTGGTAAGGGATGCTCAGGATTAGGTAAGAAACATCCAAGCTAAGCTCCTAGCAGCCCAAAGAAGACAGAAGAAGTATGTAGATCATAAGGTAAGAGACATGGCATTTCAAACTGGTGAGAATGTACTTCTTAAGGTGTCACCCATGAAAGGGGTGATGAGATTCGGTAATAAGGGCAAGCTTAGTCCTCGATATATTTGATCCTTTGAGGTTCTTGACCGTGTAGGGCCAGTGGCGTATATGTTGGCTTTACCTCCTAACTTATCGGGGGTTCATCTGGTATTTCATGTTCCCATGTTAAAGAGATATCATGGGGATGGGGATTACATCATAAAATGGGACTCAGCTATGTAAGACAAGGACCCTCAGTATGAGGAAGAACTGATTGCAATTCTTGATCGTGATGTCCGAAAGCTGAGGACCAAGGAGATTAAGTCCGTGAAAGTTCAATGGAAGCATCGTCCGATTGAGGAAGCCACTTGGGAGGCCGAGAAGGATATGCGAGACAAGTATCCCAGTTATTTAGCGATTCAGGTACTACTCTACCCTTACTTTAGCCAGTCTTTCCTAGTTGATCACTCGGGGACGAGTGATGGGTAAATTGGTTTCTTTTGTAACGACCTGATTCCATCGTTAGGGAAAAGCCAATGGAGAAAGAATTGGGGTCAGAAAACTTTTTGGTAGTAACTTGGGATTTCCTAACCTAGTCCACATTTGGATGACATCAGAGTCAGTGAGGTCTAGGGAAATATGGTAACAAATGGGAGATCAAATTATGAATTTGATCACATGAGTAGATAGCTAAGATGTTAAGGAACTGTACGGCTTTATGGAATCGAATTCGGGTGAGTAGAACTCCCGAAACTAATCTTAGCGTGAACACGTATTTTCTGAGTGTCATAGGTTGAAGGTGTGTTGTGAAATGGGGGTTTGGAACTCAAATTCTGAGGTCCTGTCTCCACGCAAGCCGCTAGGGCGTGATTAATCCCGGTAGGATGGGGCCGCTGTAGCGAGATGAGATCTGCTGAGGTGGGACAATCACGACTTAATTCGTAAATAAACCCCAAAAGGCCATTATTCTGCAATTTCCATTTTTGAGAACTAGCAGATGACCCTAGAAGAGTTCTTGACAGTTTTCCACGAATATTGGTGCTAAAGGTATGGTTTTCGCTCCCCAATTCCATTTTTCGATTCGTAGAACGTAACATCTTAATTTTATATCGTTGGGGGAGGGTTTTGAACGGTTTTGGATAGTGGTAAAAACCCTAACTGCACCTTAGGATCATAATTAGGGTCTTGGGTTATTGGGTTTGTCATGATTCGGGGAAATTAGACCTTAATTATTGATCCTCGTATTGAATTGTTTGTTTGTAGACCTAGAGCAAGCGGAAAGAATCTAGAAAGGGAAGAATCAAGTTTCTTAGGAGGATTCAACCTTTGTTCGAGGTAGGTGATGGTTGTGATTTCATGTTTGAGTGATGTATGTTAGTAATTGCTTCATTGTATTGCATGTATGTATGCGAATGTTGCATTATTGATCACACCTAATGTAAATAAGTATGAACGAATAACTATATGCCATGAATCACCTCTTGATTGTATGATTTTGAGAATGTACATTGTGATTGTGATTGTTGTATGTTGAATGAATCGGATGTTAAGTTCCGACGCAGTAATTGGGGTGGGATGTCACGTACCGACATACATATTGGAACGGGTGTCACGATCCGACACACTAACTTGTAACGGGTACCACGATCTGGTACACTAACAGTTTGGGTATGGGTTCCATAAGAGGGCCAATAACTTGTTGTATATATGCGTATTATTGAGATTGTGAAATTGTACGTTGCTCGTAAATGATAATTGATATTGTATATGTTCGGTGTATGCATGTTTATGATGTTGTAATGACTTATATATGTTTCACTTATTGGAATAGCCGCGTGATCCTACTAGTACACTGTGGTTGTGTACTGATACTGCACTTGCTCTTTCTTTGTTGAGTAAAGGGCATCTTCAGGCGGCTACTGACAGACCTCGTTTAGAAGATCAATGATCAGCATCGAATTCAAGGGTGAGCCAGTTCTTCCGGGCTGCCTTGAGTTCTCCTTTTGTTTAGTCCATTTCTTCGGACTTAGACTAGTTCTTTAGATAATTCTCTTGTTTAGTTTGGGTTGTACCCACTTTCGTAGACATGTTGGTTAGAGTTTTTGTACATTGACTCTTAGGTTCTAGGCATTATTTCCGCATTATTTTTAGTATCGATTGTTAGACTTTTGAAGTTTATGGGAACTTTAGTTTTCCGCATTTAAACCTGCTTCCGTAGCTTAAAATGTTTAGTATTTTTGGTTAAGTGCTTGGTTTTGGGTTGTAGTAACGGTTCTCCCACCGGAGGGTTAGTGTTGGTACCACTCACGACGGTCTGGGTCGTGACACTGGCGCCCAGTAGAAAGCTTCTGTAGTTTGTCCTCTGGGGCGCCGCGCCACTCAGTGCTCCCCAAGCCAACGTCTGTAGTTCAGGCTCTGGCGCCCTGCGCCACTTAGTACGCCAGGGTTGCCAGGTCCTCTACTCTTTCCCACTTCTTTCCGTTTGAGCTCCCTCGAATCGTACCTCTGTTTTCTAGTTGATTTCTACACTCTAAGGTACGTATAAACATCGAGAGATTATCCATAACATGAGATCATAACCCTTGAATCCATAATTAAATTCAAGGTAAATCTAAGAGTCAAGTCAAGAGAGTTCTTAGAGTCTTTCAAAAGTCATTTCAGATTGTTTTAAATTTGTTTTAAAGACTTGAGCATTGAGTTGAGTAAGAGTAAGAGTGAAGTTCATTTCTTCAAAAGGTTATATGGGAACTAAGTATTCCAAAGAGTAAAATATTTTCACAATTAAACAAGAAAGAAAACACCAATTTCCAAGAGAGCTTTTCAGCTAGTTTTTGAATAATAATCTCAAACCATAGCAAGAGTTATGTTTTTAAATATATGAGCAAGTTACATTTTTGGATTAGTATTGAGCACCGATTTGGGGACATATTTGAGTTCAGATAATTCAAAGTCTCCATAAACCGTGTAGCCAACAACGGTAGAAAAGGGTCATACTTTTTAGATGATTCCTTAATGCTTTTAGAATAGACTAGTGGATCCACTTAGTGAGTTAGGTTCTATACCCCCGGCAAGGTATATGACACCCTGGCAGCGTGAGGCAAAACGTTGTACCATCATATAGCTGATAGTGATGGTTGTCGGTTAGAGAAACTCCCACAGAGATATTTTATATTCTTATATACATAGAGTTACTTGTATTTTCATATACAAACTGAGTTATTGTGTGTTTTTCAATACACCGAGTTGTTATTTACATGTTTTAAAGCTTTTCTTTATATTTTATCCTTATCATTGCTTTATATTGAAATGAGTTGAGTTGAGTAGAGGCAAGGTAAGTTTCTTCAGTTCCATTTCAAGCTTATGTCTTGTTTTAGTATTCTCCTCACATGCTCGTACATTCCATGTACTGACGCCATTTGGCCTGCATCATTTATGATGCAGATACAGGTAATCAGGATCAGCATCCAGCGCTTCGTTGATCCAGTTGAGCATCTCAGAGTCTATTTGTGAGCCTCCTTGCTTTCCAGAGGATCCCTTTTATTTCTTATTTATTTCAGTTGTTAGGATGATCGGAGGTCTTGTCTCGACATCCCACTTTGTATTTAGAGGCTTCATAGACAGATAGTTATTAGTTCATTAGTCTTGATATTTAAGTTGTTTTGATTATAAGACTTGAGTTGCGTTATTGGCCAGTTGAATGTCCTCTTTCATGACATTCTTGTTTATTACATGAACTTGTCTTTGTTGAGTAAAGTCTTCCCCTAAGTAGTAAGCTAGGCCAAGGGTTCGCTTGGGGACAACAATGGTTCTCGAGTGCCAGTCCCGCCCAGGGTGTAGGCTCGGGGCGTGACACTTACATATTTATTGATAACCTAAAATATATATATGTGAAATTGTATGTATGATTCTTATTTGGTAAATATATTTTTATCACGAAAAGAACGAATCAGATGAAACTTGAAGTTTTTTGATTCGTTGGCTAAAGTACATACGTTCTTAAATTGTGAGATGATCAAGAGGAAAAAATGTGTTGGCGATAGTTTTTTACTTTCACGTGGGAATGGACAGCATCAAAAAATACTTGTCATAATGATTATTCGAAGTCCTTTATTTTTAAGTTAATGGAACCCAAATTGAAAACTTTTCATCAGTTAAAAGAAAAGTTAAAGTTCAATGGATTTTTTTTATTAAATAAATGAAAGTAAGAACTTCTGCATATGTAATTGTTTATTTTATTGGTGGCTAGTTGTAATTTTTTTACGGTTGTTTCTTATTAATCCATCAAATTGGCAAAGCTTGATAAGAAAGAGAATCATAGAGGTTGTTGATGAACAAATTATCATTGAACTGATTGTGAAGTATTTTTTTTTTAACTTTATAAAATTTGTTCTTGACTAATTGTTGACTCCAAAGCTTATTAAGTGGCGGTGGCAGTCACTATTCAGGTCAATTGGATTTTATTTTTTTGTTCAATAATTATTTGAGCATATTATTCATTAAATATATATCAATTTGTATAAATTAAGAATTTTTTGGTCAATAATAGCTATCACTTAAGTGGTTTATTTATTTGAAATCGTTGAAAATTCTTTAGAATTTATACACGTGATAATATATTTTGTAATACATGAAATGAGAATTATGATTGATAAATAAGATTCACTAAAATGATCTATTTATTTGAGTCATTAGAACTTCCTAAATTCATCATGTATAAATTATTCTAAGTGAATATTAGTGGTAAATATTTATTTACGTAAATGGTGATTTACCTTAAAATACCAGTAATGCTTAATTAATTCATGAGAAGAGATATCGAGGTTTTCACTCAAAAGAGAGAAACATAATATCTTGGATTCTCAAGTGTATTAATTTAGAGAATAATTTGTTATAAGAAGGTATTGAGTGTCTTAGCCAAAGGAAGGACACAACATATGTTTCATGCTCATGAGATAATTATAAAAAGAGAATGAAAAGATGAATCATGTTATTTTAATCTTTAACTATGTCTAAAACGATTACTTTTCAAATTTGTTCATAGTTTAGGTGGTCATGAATTTCCTGATCTCTGATTGACTTGAAATTTGATGGTTCCATCGAAACTTATTTAGATGGGTTTTAGGTAGTTTGTCGGATTAAAATTTGATCTGAATATGATAACGTCATATTATTTTAATTCCTAAAGATACTTAAACTACTTGAATTTGAATTCGGTCATATCTTTGGAAATATTTTTTATAGACTCCAATTGACCTGAAATTTGGTAAGTTCATTGGTGACGGACTAGTAAGAAATACTCATTGCTATGTGGTTATAGTTTTGGGGACCTTAAAATGATTTTGAAGTTGCTCTTTGGAATTAAAATGTGATTTAGTATGAATATAATCCTTTATATCAGTTTTATTTATGTTAAATGTGGTACATTATTACACGTGATGAGTTAACATGAATTGATATATGATAAAGATATGGATCTGATTATTTTTCTTGAATCGTTTAAATCTGAATTTGATCATAGCTTTGTAGATAAATGTTATTTTAGAACTCTGATTGATCTGAAATTTGGTAGGTTCATCACAAACAATCAAATTAAGAATACTCATTGATATAATTTTTAATTTGAGGTCGTTCAGATGATGAATTTGGATAATTTTTTTCTTGTATCTTGAAAACTAATTTTAATGAAAATTACTCACCTATGATACAATGGTGATAGAGATTGTTCTCTATGGTCTTCATAACTAAATTTTAGTGACGTATTAAGTTCATGTGTTGGCTTAGACCTTCCTCCATATCGGATGAAATTAATACAAGTCATTAAAATTTAATCTCTAGTTTTCATGATCTGTATTGACTCTCCCTATCTGAGTAATATTTGATTGGATAAATAATCTAGCTATAATGATATTCACTTACCATAAATCAACATATAGTACTCTCCATCTGAGTTACCTTTTGTTCTAAATTTGTTGGAGTGAATATTTGACATCACATATGGATGTTGCATTAGTAGTTATTTTTCATCAAAATTTATCGTTTAAGATGCATGGATATCCATGAGATGTGTTTTGAATTTTAATGTTCAATGTATACATAAATATGCTGATTTTTGAAAAATAGTATTCAGATAATGTAAATAGTTTTAGAATTTTGTTCTTTGTTCTTGATTCGTGTATATATTTCACAAATGTTGATATGTGATAAGAATTTTCGAACGGAAAAAATTTATATTCTATCTTGACCAAAAACGTTTTTAACCAAGTTGATCATAGTTTTGGAATTGAAAAAAAAAGTACTCTCATTGATTTAAAATTTGGTAAATTCTTAAGAACGACCTAGTAAGAAATATTTCTTTTTTTACCGTTATATGAGTTTTTTTGTCATATTTTGCTATAGAGGTCCCTCCCTGGATTACGAAGAATAAATAGTAGTGAAGTGTTAGTTTCATGTGCTGGCTTAGACCTTCCTCCATATGGGATGAAATTAATACAAGTCACTATCCGTTTAATCGCTAGTTTTGATAATCTGTATAACTCTCATAAACTAAGTAATATATGATTGAATCAATGTAACTAGGGTTATTTTCACTTGACTCAAACTAACAGTAGACTCTACATCTGAGGTAGATATGTATAAGTTTATGGAGTGAATATCGGTCATTGTACATGTGTATTGCATGAGTACTTCTCCAATCCCATCGATTGCCTATTCGAGATGCATGGATATATATGTATAAATGAGCACTGAATTTTCTTATTTAGGATTATTCGACATATTATGATCTAGTTAAATTATTATATCTCAAATATTTTCAATAAACTTTATAGACCCACTTAGTATAACTCAAGAATTTCTTTCGATAGAGATAATACATTGATTAAAAGAATGCATTTGTAACACCCTGGATTCAACAAAGACTAAAGTGCAGAAAGGTGCCACCGACAGAGGCCAAACCACGGCACGTAGTCGTGACCACGGACCGTAAGTAGGGTCCGTAGGTTGGCCATCCAGATTTCCCCAAAAAACCATAACCTTGGTCTGACCTATGTACCGTAGGTGGAACCACGGTCCGTGGTCCAGGGTCCGTGGATCGTGGCCCTCAAACCAAGCCCCAGATGCCAAACGACGGCCTGCCAGGACGGACCATGGTTCAGTCACCGATCTGTCAACCAGGTCCGTCGATGGCCTCGTTCAGCTTTTAACTCAGGGTCGTTTTGGTCTTTTCCCCTATGCATTGGGAATTTAAACTACGTCGTTTTACACCTAAAGTACACCGTTTACTCAATTTAGGCCTAATAATTTAGTTAGAACCTACCTAAAACCTCTATTTTCTAAAATCACCAAATCTTAGAGCGAAAAGAGAAGAAAGAGGCGGTAGTTTTCTCAAGAACACACAACAGGTTTTCTTCAGTTCCAACCCCGAAATTAAAGGATTTGTCCGTAGATTTCGTCACTAGGTATCTGAGATTTCACTAGTGGGTTCCTTTCAACCACCAGGTCACTAGAATTCACTCAGATTCCTGATTCTCCATATCTTGTTTAGACCTACGGTTTCTAAATGCTTGGATAATTGTTGTGATTTAGCTGTTGTAGTCTTTGTAATCAAAATAACATGTTTTCTTAGAATCGTTGTTTAATTCCTAGTATTAAACTCAGAACCCTAGTTTTTGTAGATTCTCCTAGTTCATGAATTGCAATTGCTAGGTCAGTTAAACAGATAATCATGCTTCAGCTTTTGAGCTATTCAGTATTTCAGCCATAATGTATCATTTACATATTCAGTTGGGAGTAGACTTAGCACCGAGTTGGACTAGGTTTCAGTGTACCCTCACAGTCCCAGAACTACGTGCCCCCGCAGGAGTATAAGTCCCCTCTGTGGGCATCATATTTAGTGATCACGCCAGTCATGCCTTTATACCCCTGGCAAGGTATATTAGGTCCTCTCGATGGGGCGTATACATCGGACTCCACGTTTAGGTCACATGGTTTATTTCGGTTAATATTAGCTCCCACAGTCAGATTCTTAGTGCATTTGACCAGGTTTTCAGTATATATTTCTGTATTCAGTTCAGCATGTCATGTTCATGATTAGTACTTGGTCATTGCAGTCAGTTTAACTTTCAGTTATCTTTTCAGTATTTACACTATTGCTTAGTTATGCCTTGTTTCAGCTTATATATGTTTATTCAGCTTAGTATCTATATCCTGCATACTCAGTACATTCAAAGTAGTAACGCATACTCTGCGCTTCATCCTTTCATGATGTAGGTTCAGGTACTCAGCATCCAGATCACGCTTAGATCGGTTCCCGATCCGTATTCAACAGCTTGAGTGGTGAGTCCTTATACTTCAAGGACAACAAACATGCTTTCATTACAGTCTTTACATTTTAGTTTCAGTTTTGCTAGGGTTCGCTGGGGGAATGTCCCAGCAACTCTTGTCAGTAGAGGCTTTTCAGACATAGTAGTAGAATCAGCTTGACTTGTTGAGTTTGATCTTTCACTTGTTATTAAACTCTTTGTACATTTCATATAGTCAGACTAGTTGGGTATTCCCCACTTTCATTTATCCACTGTTTTAGCTTCTGCATAGTATATTTTTTATTTGGTATCTCTCAGTATGCTTATGATATGCCAGACACAGGGTTAGCTTGGGATCACTCGTGATCCTAGGTCTCGTTTTAAGTTAATGGGGTAGCCTCGAGGTGTGACAAACTTGGTATCAGAGCATTAGGTTCAAGAGTCCTAGGATATCTGAAAGCCGCGCTAAGTAGTATCTCTTTCATGGGTGTGAAGTGCACCACATCTAATAAGAGGGAGGCTACAAAGTGTTTTAGGAAAACTTCACTTTCTTGTTATTCTTATCGTGCGTGGGTATGATCTCCTTTCTAATTCATCGCTATGCGTTTCAGATCATACCTCCTCGTAGAGCTAACGCACGGAATACTAATGTATGCAATGCTAACGCAGTTCCTCCAGTCCCGAACCATGAGGTTACGAATGCAGAATTTCAGAATACGATCCAGCTCTTGGCTCAGAGTGTGGCCAATCAGAACAATCAGCAAGCCCCAGTTCCTACAAACACTAATGTTGGATCAGCTGCAGCTAGGGTTCGAGATTTTGTTCGGATGAATCCGCCTGAATTTTTAGGGTCGCAGGTTGGTGAGGACCCATAGAACTTCATTAATGAGGTTAAGAAAATTTTTGGAGTGATGCAATTGACTGGTAATGATAGGGTGGAGTTGGCATCCTACCAGCTTAAGGATGTAGCTCACATTTGGTTCACTCAGTGGAAAGAAAACAGGGGTGCGGATGCAACTCCTGTGACTTGGGAATATTTTACTTTCCCAAGGGAGTTGAGAGAAGCTAAGGCACAAGAGTTTATGAATTTGAAGCAGGGTACCATGTCAGTCCAAGAATACGGACTTAAGTTCACCCAACTCTGCAGGTATGCTCCACACATGGGGTATCCGACTTGGTGAAGACAGAGTGCAGGAATGCTATGCTGTTAGAGGATATGAATATCTCTAGGCTTATGACTCATCCTCAGCAGATTGATGTAGATAAGCTTAGGGAAATGGTAAAGGACAACAAGAAGGCTAGAACAGGGAATTATGAATACTCTCAGCAGAAATTGGGTGGTGGAAACGGCTCACAGTTTCAACAGAGGTCTACAGCCCCAGCACCTTTATCAGCTAGTGCTCCATGCCCCTAGGTTTTGACAGGATCACAAAGGTAGGGCATCAGGCTCTAAGTCTCTGGGGAGTGTTTCAGGTAACATGACATTCCCAACTTGTCCAAAGTGTTGTAAGAACCATCCGGGGGAGTGTCTTGCAGGCAAAGAAGGGTGTTTTGGGTGTGGTCAGTTTGACCATAGGTTGAGGGATTGCCCTTCTGCTAGGCAGGGGCAATGAGGTAACAACAATAGGGCCCAGTCTACAGCTCCATCAGCACCAGCAGGTCACCCAACTCAGTAGGGTGCTTCATCTGGTACAGGTGGCGGTCAGCGCCAGAATAGGTTATATGTTCTCCAGGCTCACCAGGATCAGGAAGATTCTCTTGATGTGGTCATTTAGATCGAGGGGCTACATTGTCTTTTGTTACTCCCTATATAGCGGTAAACTTAGGTATCAGTCCAAAAACTCTCTTAGAACCCTTCTCAGTCTCTACTCCAGTTGGTAACCCAGTTATAGCTAGACGGGTATACAGAAATTGCCCTGTCACAGTCTCTCAGAAAGTCACCTCAGCATATCTTGTTGAGTTAGAAATGGTAGATTTTGATATCATTCTAGGCATGGATTGATTACATTCTTGTTATACCTCAGTCGATTATAGAACTAGGATCGTTTGATTTTAGTTTCCAAACGAGCCAGTCTTAGAGTGGAAGGGTAGTAGCTCACTGCCTATGGGTCGATTCATTTCTTACCTTAAGGCCAGAAAGATGATTTCCAAGGGGTATATCTATCATATTGTTTTGTTTAAGGATTCAAACTCCGAAAGCCCAACTCTTGAGTCAGTCCCAGTAGTAAAAGGGTTTCCAGAAGATCTTCTCGGAGTTCCTCCCGAAAGGAAAATCGACTTCGAAATAGATCTCCTTCCAGATACCCAGCCCATTTCGATTCCTCCTTACAGAATGGCTCTAGCCGAGCTTAAGGAATTTAAAGAGCAGTTGAAAGACCTTCTAGATAAGGGCTTCATCAGACCTAGTATCTCTCCATGGGGTGCTCCCGTGTTGTTCATGAAAAAAAAAGATGGTTCTCTTAGAATGTGCATTGATTATCGGTAGTTGAACAAAGTCACAATCAAGAATAAAAATCCCATCCCCAGGATTGATGATTTGTTCGACCAACTTTAGGGCGCTAGTTGCTTTTCTAAGTTAGATCTCTGATCCGGCAATCATCAGCTCAGAGTAAGAGATAGTGACATTCCGAAGACAGCTTTTAGAACTCGGTATGGTCATTATGAATTTGTGGTTATGTCTTTTGGACTAACAAATGCTCCTGCAGCTTTCATAGACTTAATGAATAGGGTGTTCAAACAGTATTTGGACTTGTTCGTCATCGTCTTTATTGATGATATCCTCAATTATTCTCGAAGTGAGGAGGAACATGCGACTCATCTGAGAGTTGTTCTGCAAAATCTTAAAGATCGCCAGTTATTCGTTAGTTCAGCAAATGTGAATTCTGGTTACAATCTGTCGCTTTCCTTGATCATGTGGTATCCAGCGAAGGGATTCGAGTGGATTCTCAAAAAATTGAGGCAATACAACACTGGCCCAGACCCACCTCTCTAACAGATATCAGAAGTTTCTTGGGTTCGGCCAGGTATTACAGGAGATTTGTTGAAGGATTTTCATCCATAGCTTTCCCATTGACCAAGTTGACTCAGAAGAAGGTCAAGTTTCAGTGGTCAGATGAGTGTGAGAAAAGTTTCTCAGAGCTGAAAACTAAGTTAACTTCAACTCTGGTCTTGACTCCACCAGATGGTTCAGACGGTTATGTAATTTATTATGATTCATCCAGGGTCGGCCTAGGTTGTGTACTGATGCAGGGAGGTAAGGTCATAGCTTATGCTTCTAGACAACTTAAGGTTCATGAGAAGAACTACCCGACTCATGACCTTGAGCTTGCGGCCGTAGTATTAGCCCTAAAGATTTGGCGACACTAGTTGTATGGTGTCCATGTTGATGTATTTACAAATCATAAGAGCCTCCAGTATGTATTCACCCAGAAATAGTTGAATCTTTGTCAGAGGAGATGGCTTGAATTCCTCAAGGACTATGACATGAATGTGCTTTACCATCCTGGTAAGGCCAATGTAGTGGCTGATGCTCTCAGTAGGCTGTCTATGGGAAGTGTAGCACATGTTAAGGAAGAAAGGAAAGAGCTAGCCAAAGATGTTCAACAGCTTGCTCGCTTAGGAATTTGTCTTACGGACACATCAAATAGTAGAGTGACAGTTCAGAATGGATCAGAATCTTCATTGGTAGAAGAGGTTAAGGAGAAACAGGATATCGATCCTATACTACTTCAGTTGAAAGGTGTAGTTCACCAACAGAAGGTTCAGGTTTTCTCCCAAGGGGGAGATGTTGTGCTTCGTTACCAGGGTCGCGTATGTGTTCCTAATGTGGGTGAGTTGAGGAAGCAGATCCTTACAAAAGCCCATAACTCTAGGTATTCCATTCATCTAGGTGCCACTAAGATGTACCGTGATCTACGGGAAGTCTTTTGGTGGAACGGCATGAAGAGGGACATAGCAGATTTTGTGGCTAAGTGTTCTAACTGTCAATAGGTTAAGGTAGAACATGAGAAACCAGGAGGTATGACTCAGGAGATTAACATTCCTACATGGAAGTGGGAAGTGATAAATATGTACTTCATTATGGGTTTACCTCGTAGTCGCAGACATCATGACTCCATTTGGGTGATAGTAGACATAGTCACTAAGTCCGCTCACTTCTTGGTTGTCAAGAATACAGATTCAGCGGAGGACTACGCCAAACTCTACATCAATGAGATAGTCAGGTTGCATGGGGTTCCCTTTTCTATCATCTCAGTTAGAGGTCCTTAGTTTGCCTCTCATTTCTGGAAATCATTTCAGAAAGGTCTTGGTACTCAGGTAAATCTCAGCACAACATTTCATCCGCAGACGGATGGCCAGGCAGAGCGTACCATTCAGACCTTAGAGGACATGTTGAGAGCTTGTGTGATCGATTTCAAGGGTAGTTAGGATGATCACCTAACTCTCATAGAGTTCGCCTATAATAATAGCTTCCATTCCAGTATTCAGATTTCCCCGTATGAGGCACTATATGGGTGTAGATGTAGATCTCTAATTGGTTGGTTCAAAGTAGGTGAAGTAGCTTTGATAGGGCCAGATTCGGTTCATGAGGGTATGCAAAAATTTCAGCTCATCAGAGATAGACTAAAGACAGCTCAGAGTCATCAGAAATCTTATGTAGATGTGAGAAGAAGGGACTTGGAGTTTGAAATAGATGATTGGGTTTTCCTTAAGGTGTCACCTATGAAGGGGGTGATGATATTTGGCAAGAAAGGGAAGCTCAGTCCTAGATATATAAGTCGTTACAGAATCCTGCAAAGGGTTGGTAATGTGGCATATGAGTTGGAGTTGCCAGCAGAACTAGCAGCGGTTCATCTAGTATTTCACATTTCCTTGTTGAAGAAGTGTGTGGGTGATCCGACATCGATTGTACCATTAGAGAGTGTGTATGTGAAGGATAATCTCACTTATGAAGAGGTTCTAGTAGAGATTCTTGACCGTCAGGTTCGTAGGTTGAGAAATAAAGAAGTCGCTTCAGTGAAGGTTTTGTGGAGGAGTCAGTCCGTAGAGGAAGCTACTTGGGAAGCAGAAGCAGCCATTAAGGTCAAGTATCCTCATCTCTTTCCCTCCGATTCTGGACCACCTTGAGGTAATAGTTCCTCTTCAGTCTCTCAGCTTATTCTTGCGTAAATTCAGTCTTAGTATCATGTTCCTTCAGTTGTTCTTGCATTTTCGACATATTTGCATGTTCTTGGAACTCAGTTCAGTTAGATATAAGTTTCTAGTACTTAGTGGTAAGGATTGCAGCCCCTTCCCTCCATACTCAGCTAGTTTAGGCTTCATTCGAGGACAAATTTTCCCAAGGGGAAGATAATGTAACACCCCGGATTCGAGAAAGAACGAAGTGCAAATTTTTAGAACTTGCAGGTGCCACCTACGGAGGCCAAACCACGGCTCGTGGTCAGGACCACAGACCGTAGGTAGGGTCCGTAGGTTGGCCACCTATATTTCCCCAGAAAACCACAACTTACGGCCGGACCGTAGGTGAAACCACGGTCCGTGGTCCAGGGTTTGTGGATCGTGGCCCTTTAGCCAAGCCCCAGATGCCAAACGATGCCCTGCCAGGAGGGACCGTCATTCAGTCCACGGTCCGTCGGTCAGGTCCGTCGATGGCCTTGTTCAGCTTTTAAGTCAGGGTCGTTTTGGTCTGTTTTCCTATGCATTTGGAATTTAAACTACATCATTTTACACCTAAACTACGTCGTTTTACTCAGTTTAAGCCTAATAATTTAGGCAGAACCTACCTAAAACCTCTATTTTCCAAAATCACCAAAACTTATAGCGAAAAGAGAAGAAAGAAGCGCCAGTTTTCTCAAGAACACGCAGCAGGTTTTCTTCAGTTCCATCCCCGAAATCGAAGGATTTCTCCGTAGATTTCATCACCAGGTATGTGGGATTTCACTAGTGGGTTCCTTTCATCCACTAGGTCCCTAGAATTTAGTCAGATTCTTGATTCTCCATATCTTGTTTAGACCTAGGGTTTCTAAATCCTTGGATAATTGTTGTGATTTAGCTGTTGTAGTGTTCGTAATCAAAATATCATGTTTTCTTAGAATCGTTGTTTAATTCCTAGTATTAAACTCAGCACCCTAGTTTGTATAGATTCTCCTAGATCATGAATTGCACTTGCTAGGCCAGTTAAACAGATAATCATACTTCAGCTTTCGAATGTCTCATTGTCAGAATATAAATGTTGCATTCTCAGTTAGCATGTCAGTATTCTGAGCTATTCAGTATTTCAGTCATAATGTATCATTTACATATTTAGTTGGGAGTAGACTTAGCACCCAGTTGGACTAGTGTTCAGCGTACCCTCACAGTCCCAAAACTACGTGCCCCCGTAGGAGTATAAGTCCCCTCTATGGGCATCAGATTTAGTGATCACGCCAGTCATGCCTTTATACCCCTGGCAAGGTATATTGGGTCCTCTCGATGGGGCATATACATCGGACTCCACGTTTAGCTTATGTGGTGTTATGTCAGTTAATAGTAGCTCCCACAGTCAGACTCTTAGTGCATTTGACCAGGTTTATAGTATATAATTCAGTATTCAGTTCAGCATGTCATGTTCATGATTAGTACTTGGTCATTGCATTTAGATTAGATTTCAGTTATCTTTTCAGTGTTTACAGTATTGCTCAGTTATGCCTTGTTTTAGCTTATATATTTTTATTCAACTTAGTATCTACATCCTGCATGCTCAGTACATTTAAAGTACTGACGCATACTCTGTGCTACATCCTTTCATGATGTAGGTTCAGGTACTCAGCATCCAGATCACGCTTAGATTGGTTCCTGATCCCTATTCAGTAGCTTGAGTGGCGAGTCCTTATACTTCTAGGACAACAGACATGCTTTCATTTCAGTCTTTACATTTAAGTTTCAGGTTTTCTAGGGTTAGCTGGGGGAATGTCCCAACAACTCTAGTCAGTAGAGGTTTTTCAGACATAGTAGTAGAATCAGCTTGACTTTTTGAGTTTGATCTTTCAGTTGTTATTAAACTTTTAGTACATTTCATATATTCAGACTAATTGGGTATTCCCCACTTTCAGTTATCCACTGTTTTACCTTCCCTATAGTATCTGTTTTATTTGGTATCTCTCAGTATGCTTATGATATGCCAGACACACGGTTAGCTTGGGTTCACTCGTGATCCTAGGTCCCACGTTACATCAAGGGGGTAGCCTCGGGGCGTGATAGCATTTACATGTACACTATGTTAGATGAAATTATTTTCAGTTTCTAACAAGATAAGAGATGGATACTTAATATATTTTTGTTGTAACTCTCCTATTATTGAGTTTGATAAATATGTTATCTCTTATGGTATTTTAATGTATGAAATTTTTATTAGTATTATCTCTCATGAATTGAACTATATTAATCTGTCTCATAAGAGAAACTATCTTTTAAATGAATGAAAATTATATGTACACTAGCGTCTACGCCATTTATTCTGGATAGAACTTTGAGGTTGCTTAAAGAATGGACATAATGGCTCATTGAAAGTGAAGTCACTACCAACATGTGAGTCATGTTTAGAAAGAAAAATGACTAAGAGACCTTTCCTCTTAAAAAGGAAATAAAGGCAGTGATAGGTTAGAATTATTCTATTCTGATTCGTGCGGTAAATGATCATTCAGGCAAGAGGTGAATTTGAGTATTCTGAGATTTTCAGAAAGTTACTCATGATATGTATATTTTTTTTTGATGTTTTGTAAGTCTGAATGTCTTGATAAACTCAAAATATTTTAAGAAAAATGAAAATAGCATCATATATAATATATAAAGTCACTGCAATTCTGATTGTAGTGATGTATATCTATCTACAGAGCTGATGAGTCACTTATCTAATATAATAGAAATAGACTCTTATGAAGATGATAAGATTAATGATTGGCTTATTTCGTTGTTGTTTTGTTCCTTTTGGGATATGTTCTAAGAACTATATATCACATTTGAATTCAATTCCTTTCAAATCAGGAATGAAATGTGTGTGTTAATTGGATATCCAAAAGAATGAAAGAAGGTTTCTTTTATTGTCCTAAAGAAAATAAGGCAATTGTTAAGACAACTGCCACATTTCTAGAAAAGGACTATTTAGTAATCCATGTTCCTAGAAGTAAATTAGTTTTACAGGAACTGAACAAAGAAATAACAAATGAGTCAGTTGTAAATTCAGACGTTCAAGAACATCTAACCGGTATGAAAGAATTGATGTTCCATTGCATTTAAGTAGTTGGAGAAACGTTACTAAATATAAAAAAACTACTACCTCAAGTAGTGAGAGTGATGTTGGGAAAATTAAAGAACACTACATGAAAAAATTGTTAATATTTCAATACCAAAAGATTTTGAGGAAAATATTAAGACTCAAGAACATGAAAGTGTAACTATTGTAGTAGTACTTAGTCGTAGTGGGAGAATCATAACGAAGATTGATTAATTTTGTATGTTTAAGAGGACTTTCTTGATAGAACTCCCGAAAAGAAGTAAACTTTTGAAGGGTTTCATGATAGAGCCTCTGAAGATCTAATACAAAATCGATAAGTTACGACGAAGCACTACTAGAAGAAGTTGCATAAGAAAACAACTTAGTAAGATCTTTTTGTTAAGAAATATAAAAGGTATATCTGTGAAAGTTGTAAATGCATTGTTAACAGTCTAAGTGGAGATTGTTAGGGTATATACTATTAATCATGTGTTTAGAAATAGTATTCTAACAAATTTCAAGATTAAATATCTTAGTAGGAGATTGTTAGGGTATATACTATTAACCATGCATTTAGATATAGTACATTATAACAATCGTGATGGTTGAAAGTCTAAGTGGGAGATTGTTGGGATACATACTATTAACCATGTGTTTAGATATAATATTTATTATAAAATAATTATTTATTCATTTTTAATAGATCATATATTCATTTATGGTGTCTATTTACTTATATAGTAGATGATTTAGTGTATAGAGTTTAAGCTTATATACAGAGGATGAAATCATCGGTTGTTATAAGTTTAAAGTTTTTTTTTCACAATCTAAGATGGAAATTTTACATGCCACCGGTACGATTATAGCACAAGATTATATGTAGTTTATCTTGATTATGGAAATGGTATAGTTACAACTTCTTGTGCTAGTGCATTTTGTATGTGTTGAACGGGACCAAGTAGAGATAGTTGCTTTAGACTGACTAACAAAAACATATTCTCTAAACTATTAAATGTACTTATATTCTTTATCCGAATATAACTATTATGATCTGTATATGTTAATTATCATATTTATTTATTAAAAGGTGAGATTCTAAGACGAGTCAATATGACTAGTAGATTGGATGATAATAATATATATTGGTGAAATAGTAAGTTAGTCGACGGAATCCATTTCTCAATATAGAGATTGATAATATGTCTTTTTGAGAAGCTTATAAGTTTTCATCGTGTCAAACCTTGCAAGTGGATTTATGAATCCGACACATGAAATAAGTTAAGAAGTGCTCTAAAGTAAATTGATCATTGAATTAAATTCGTCAGTAATTTAATTTATTGATTAGTATCTGTAATCTTAACATAGGGAATTACATATGTGTTTAATGGGGAATTTTGAAATATAAATAGAGGAGTACAATTACGAATTTCTAGTGGAATGATTTGTAGATTATTATTGTAAGAATAATTCAAATTAATTATTTAGAATTATTTCCATAATAGGAAGCCTCGGTAATTAATTATGTGGTCCCTCCCGTGCCCATATTTAACTAGAACTCAGAATCTATTCTAAAGGGAAAAGGGAGAAGTATGTGTCTTTCTCTATTCTAAGGAAAGGGAGAAGTATGTGTCGTTCTCTATTCTAAAGAAAGGGAGAAGTATATGACTTTTTCTATTCTAACGAAAGGGCGAAGTACATGAATTTTTCTATTCTATGGAAAGGGAGATGTACATGTCTTTTTCTATTCTAAGGAAATACATGGTATCCTTCTCCTCCTTGGACTAGGTAGAAATATCTATAAATAGGGATTCTTTTAAACCTTGAAAGGAGGAAGTTTTCTATAAGATACTTTCCCACCCATGTATTGAGAGAGTTCGGAAATGAACTTGGGATCACTATAGAAGACCGCAGAACTGTGGTCCAGTTTGTGGACTAGCTTGTGGATTCACTTGAAGGTTCTAGCTTGTCGACTAGCTTGTGGATTTGCTTGAAGGTATATGCTCACGCTTCAAGAGGTAATTCTTGAATTAAATTTTAGAAAGTTTATGTGCTCTAACATGATTGTACTTGTTGTAGCATAAACTATGTGTTATCTATTATTCATGTAAGTTGTATGATTCTGGTATGCTTCCGCTGTGCATATAGTTTTCCAACACTTTTACCCTCTTCAATCGCATAAATATGGTACTTCATGTGTAATATAATAATATAGAATGTCCGTATATATGCAACTGATATATACTCGATATCTTATACTCTAGATGGTGGAATGATATGGATGTTGCAAATAAAATTTCATACTGAAGAGACATATTGGTGGAGTCTTATTTTTGGAGAGTGTGAGTGCATTTTGAGCCCCAACAGAGTCGTACAAGAATAATAATAGGAAAAATAATCGTCATCATCAACATTGTTGATGATACTTTCGATGCATATGCAACCTTTGACGAACTTGTACTTTTCGCAAATGCGATAGAGAGGTAAAGTACAAACTTATTCATAGAATCTTAGTCCCTCAGTTACATTTTATGTGCCAGGATTGGACCCCCTATGAGAATAAAACTACTTATTTTTCATACAGATGCGACAATATTAGTGTCATGGAGTCAGTGCCACCTAATTTGAGACCTGTTTATCGAGTCTTAATAGAGTTTCTTAATGAAATCGAAGAAAAGTTAAAAAAAAGGTAAAGCAGACCGGGTCTACTATGTAAAAGTTGAGGTAATTAAGCTTGCTTAATTAATTCCAAGTAAGAAAACAAATGTAACTGAGGAAAAAAAATACTTTTAGTGTTGTCTTTATCTAATTTCACATTTTTCTATTATTTCTTTGTAGATGAAAAAATTGATAAGAGCCTATTTTAAGGAGGAACAATGGTTGAATGCAAGTTATTTTCCAAAAAGTGAGGAGTATATGGAAAACGCAATTGTAAGCATTGCAATGAATTTTATTGCAACAATTTATTTCTTTGGTATGTTTGGAGGAATTTATTATAACCAAAAAAACTTTGGAATGGGTGAAAAGTAACCTTTGATTCTTCAAGCTTCATTAGTATTAAGCCGATTAAAGGAAGATATTATTGGACACCACGTAATTAAGTACAATGCCAATACTTTACTTTTTAAATACATTTAATAGTATATTGTTAACGATTATATTTTATATAGAGTAGTTTTTAAACTTGTAGATTATTTTATATCAAATCTATTTGATGCATTTCGAACAAGAAAGAGAACATATACCATCATTCTTTGAATGCTATATGAAAGAATATGGACTTTCTAAACAAGAAGCATATGTTGAGGCTCAGAAGAAAATGAACAATGCATGTAAAGACATAAACATGGAATTACTCCGTCTTTCTCAAGTACCAATGTTTGCCCTCGAACAAGCTGTAACTGCAAAACGCTTGACACTTTCATTCGAAGAGAATGATTTTATAAATACTAAATGTGGATATAAAGACAAAGTCATCTCGTTACTTGTTGATACTATCAAAATATGAAGCAAAAAAATAGGGTGTAAATTATTCCAAATAATGTTTGAGGATCAGTTATCTTTATCATGCAATGAGAGTTTGTAGCTAGGTTTTCTTCACAATGATGTTTATTTAATTATTAGAAATGCAGCAATGAAGCTTATTTCTTTTTATAATTCATTGATTTCAATTTCATATTTTCTTGTTAATCAAACATATATTGATTTTTCCATGTGTTCTTTTTAAAAACAAAAAGAAATCACAAATTTCGACCCAAATATACGAAGTATTATAAGCCAGAATATTATTTCTATGATAATACACAATAATTAATATTTCAAAAACATTTTTTAGAAAACTGTAATAAGTATAACGTTATATAAAATGGAAGCAAAACGAGAGATGGGTATCAACTACATGCTTTACGAGGAAGAAAAAAAATTAGAATTAATTCCATAGATAGTCACTCAATTTTTATTTTATTACACCAAAATCAATAAATTATTTTTATAATAAAAAAGTCAATTTTATCGAATTATAGAAAAAGTAATTACACTATTTTTGAAATAAAAACTGGCTCAACATGGTGCTTAACAAGAAAATAAAATTGAAGGAAGGCGTGATGGTGAAAATGTACGTAGTTTTTGGACATGTGAATTGTACGTGTATTTCATATTAATTAGCACAGATATTATAAAAACATTTATAATAAACGTGTGATGAGTTTCATAGAAATTAAAGAGAGTTCCACATAAATTAAAGAGAAAAATACAAGCAAACAAAGTTTCCATCATAATTTGGTATAACTATTTTATTTTACTTTATTTTCTGTAACACCCCGGTAGTTGAAAGAACTAGAATTAAAAAGAACTATTTTGGAAAGAGTAAAAATTGGAAATTTTGGCAAGTTATGCTAAGTATGAGATTTGGGTCAACTTTAAACGACCATAACTTTAAGTACAAGATGAGTTAGGTGGCCCATAAGATATCAAATGAAAGGTTATGTCATCCTCTTTCCAACCCCATCGAGTTTGCTAATTTTTGAGCTTGTATGAGGGAGATATGACTATTTGAAGTCGGGTTGTCTATTTAAGGAAAGTTACCCGGATTTAAGAGGGGTATTTTGTCTTTTCCTTACCTAATCAACTTTAAACGAAATTTAGTAATATCTAGAGGTCTAAACTGATCTAGTTCAGTTTTACAAATCCTAATTTATGCTAGGGTTTTGAGAGAAGTTCAAGAAAAGGAGAAAAGTCAAGCGTTCGTCAAGTTCTTGATGATTTCATTGCGGATTTCACCAAGGGTTTGATCCCTAAGAGGTCTGTGAGTTCACATAGTGTTGGATTCGTTCACCCACGCGCCAATCATGTTATTTCAGTGTTGTTTCATTCTTGAAGTTAAAGGATTTGAGTTCTTGATGAGTTTTATTAAAGTTTCTTTCATAATCTTGATTGTTGAGGTTTTGATGATTTCTTGAGATAATCATTTGGAGTTTTAGGGTGATTTCTGAGTAGATTCTAGTGTACTATTGTTGGGTATTCAAATTTAAGAGATTGGGGAAGGAACCATTCGATTCTAGGCGAATTAGGGTTAAAAAATGAGTAAAAAAATTTGTCAGAAAAATCTAGGCTTGGGATGGCGCACCGCGCCAGAAAAGAGTATCTGTAGTTTGACCCCTGGGGTGTCGCGCCACTCAATGCTCCCCAACCTCCCTTCTACAGTTTAGGGACTGGCGCCCTGCGCCACTCAGTGCACCAGGGTCGCCAGGTCCTCTACCTTTTCTCACTTCTTTCCGTTTGAGTTCCCTCGAATTGTAACTATGTTTTATAGTTTATTTCTACACTCTAAAGTACGTCTAAACATCGAGAGATCATCCATAACATGAGACCAAACCCCTTGAATCCATAATTAAAATTTAAGGTAGAGCTAAGAGTCAAGTCTAGAGAGTTCTTCGAGTCGTTTCAAAAAGTCTTTTATAATTATTTTAAACTGGTTTTAAGACTTATGCATTGAGTTTGAGAAAGAGTAGAGCCAAGTTCATTTTCTTTAAAATGATATATGGGAACTAAGTATTCCTAAGAGTAAATGTTTTCACATTTAAGATGACAGAAAACACCAATTTCCAAAAGAGTTTTCATAAGCAGTTTTAGTACCATCTCTTTTAAGAGAAAGATTTTTGAGTAATAATCTCAAACCACATAAAGAGTTATGTTTTAAAACATACAAGATAATTACATTTTGGGAGTAATATTGAGCACCGATATGGGGACAAGTTCAGATAACTCAAAGTCTCCATAAACCATGTAGCCAACGTGTGTAGAAAGGGACATACTTTTAAGATGATTCCTTAATGCTTTTTAGCATAGACTAATGGATCCACTTAGTAGCAGGTTCTATACCCCGGCAAAGTATAGAACAGTTCTGGCAACGTGGGCTAGACGCTGTATGATCACATAGGTCATAGTGATGGTTGTCGGTTAGAGAATCTCCCACAGAGTCACTTGTATTTTTTTTATAAAAAACTGAATTATTATTGTATTTTTCAATACATTGAGTTGCTATCTACTATTTTAAAAGCTTTTGTTTATATTGAATCTTTATCACTGCTTTATATTGAAATGAGTTGAGTTGAGTAGAGTTGAGACGAGGTAAGTGTTTCTTTCAGTTCCAGTTCAAGCTTATGTCTTGTTTTAGATTTCCCCTCACATGCTCATACATTCCATGTACTGACGTCATTTGGCCTGCATCTTTTATGATGTAGATACAGCTGACCAGGATCAGCATCCAGCACTTCGTTGATCCAGTTGAGCTCAGAGTTGTTGGTGAGCCTCCTTATTTCTGGAGGATCCCTTTTATTTGCTTTATCATTCTAGTTTTATTAGGATGTTGTGGGTCTTGTCCCGATGTCTATCTCAGTTAGTAGAGGTTTCATAGATAGTTAGACATTGTTAGTTCATGAGTCTTTTCATTCTCAATTGTTCATGTTGAGACTTGAGTTTCCACTTTGGCTAGTTGAATGTTTATTTCTAAAAACATTCTAAGTTTATCTATTAAGACAGTTCAGTTAAGATTATAATTTGGTACATTTTATGTTGAGTAAGTCTTCGGCTGAGAGTCTAGCCAGACCAAGGGTTCGCTTGGGGCCAGCAATGGTTCTCGAGTGCCAGTCGCGTCTAGGGTGTAGGCTCGGGGTGTGACAAACTCGGTATCAGAGCACATAGTTCAAGAGTACTAGAGTGTCTATGAAGCCGTGTCTGTACAGTACTAGTTATCAGTGTGAAGCGTGCCACATCAATAATTAAGAGGCTGCGACATTTAGGAACTATCTCACTTCTTTCATACACATTTCGTGTGATAGAGTTCATCTCTATAAAGTTCTTTTCTAACTCGTGCTTGCGCGTATCTTTCAGATCGAGCCTCCACGAAGAGTTGTTTGAGGTCATCCTGCTAGAAGGAATGTTGAGGATCAAGGGGTACCTGATGCACCAGAAGTGCAACTCCAAGGAGAGGTCACTAATGTTGAGACAAGTTGTGACCAACCAAGCTGCGCAACAAAGAGGGAATCGAGAGGATATGGCTGATACATCAAGGATCCGTGAGTTCTTAAGGATGAATCCTCCAAGATTCACTGGTTCAAGTGTCACTGAGGATCCGGAAAATTTTGTTGAAGAGTTGCAGAAAGTGTTTGAGGTTATGCATGTTGTTGATGCTGAGCGAGTGGAACTAGCTGCAAACCAATTGAAGGGTGTTGCTAGAATCTGGTTTGACCAATGGAAGAAGGGTAGAGTTTAGTGTGAACCAATCGTGAGCTGGGTTGTGTTTGAGAGTGCCTTCATGAGGCGTTTCTTTCCCCGTGAGCTAAGAGAGGCAAAGGTAAGAGAATATCTCACTCATAAGCAGGAATCTATGAGTGTGCATGAGTATAGCCTTAAGTTCACCCAGCTTTCTCGTTATGCTCCAGAGATGGTTGCTGACATAAGAAGTAGGATGAGTTTCTTTGTTGCTGGGTTGTCTCGTCTGTCAAGTAAGGAGGGCAAGGCAGCTATGCTGATAGGAGATATGGATATAGCAAGACTCATGATCCACGTGCAATAGGTTGAGGAAGATAAGCTGAGAGATAGAGAAGAGTTCCGAAACAAGAAAGCTAAGACAACAGGAAATGAGTCCAGGCAGCAAAAGAGTAATGCAAACCGGTCATCATTCTAACATAAGCAAAAGGGCCCTGCTCCATCATCTGCTAGTGCACCTGTAACAAGGAATAGAGGTGAGTTAAATAATCAGAATTCACAAAACTTCAGAGCTAAACCTGCACAGTCTCAACGTAGTGTGGCACAAGGAGGAAATGGGACTTATGCATGTGCTAAGTATGGTAGAACCCACTTAGGAATTATGTCGTGATGGCTCAACTGGTTGCTTCAAGTGTGGAGGGTCACTTCATGAAAGAGTGCCCTAAGAACAGGCAGGGCGATGGATATAGGGGCAATAGAGCCCAATCTTCTTCAGTTGCTCCACCAGACAGAGCTGCACCTAGAGGGGCTACTTCAGGGACAGGCAGAGGGGCAAACCGTCTATATGCTATCACTAGTCGCCAAGAGCAAGATAATTCTCTAGATTTTGTCATTGGTATGATCAAAGTCTTTACTTTTGACGTATATGCTTCGCTAGATCCAGGAGCGATTCTATCTTTTGTCTCTTTATATTGCCATGGATTTTGATATTCTTCCTGAGCAACTTCTTGAGCCCTTCAGTATTTCTACACCTGTTGGTGAGTTTATTCTAGTTGAGAGAGTTTATCGTGATTGTACCATTTCCGTCAATCACAACGACACCATGGCTGACTTAGTTGAGTTAGATATGGTAGATTTTGATGTCATTCTATGTATGGATTGGCTTCATGCCTGTTATGCCTCAGTTGATTGTAGAACTCAAGTAGTTAAATTTCAGTTTCCTAATGAGTCATTTATTAAATGGATGAGTAGTTCAATAGTGTCTAAGGGTCGTTTTATTTCGTACCTTTAGGCCAGAAAATTAGTTTCCAAGGGGTGCATCTATCACTTAGTCCGAGTTAATGACTCTAGTGTTGAGACACCACCTGTTGAGTCAGTTCCAGTTGTTAGTGAGTTTCTAGAGGTCTTTCTAGACGATCTTCTCGGAGTCCCTCCTAAGTGAGAAATAGACTTCGGTATAGATATTCTTCCTGATACTCATCCTATCTCTATTCCTCCATATAGAATGGCTCCAACAGAGTTGAAAGAGTTAAAAGAGCAATTGAAAGATCTTCTTGAGAATGGTTTCATTCGATCAAGTGTCTCACCTTGGGGCGCTCCGGTCGTATTTGGGAGAAAGAAAGATGGTTCTCTTAGAATGTGTATAGATAACCATCAGTTGAACAAGTTTACTATCAAGAATAAGTATCATCTTTCGAGATAGACCTTAATCAACTTCAGGGTGCCACTTGTTTTTCTAAGATAGACCTCAGATCTGGCTATCATCAGTAGAGAGTAAGAGAAAGTGATATCCCTAAGACAGCTTTCAGGACCCGTTATGGTCATTATTAGTTTCTGGTTATGTATTTTTGCCTAACCAATGCTCCTGCAACATTCATGGACCTTATGAACAGAGTATTCAAGCTTTATTTAGATATTTCTGTTATCGTATTCATTGATGACATTCTAATCTATTCGAGGAATGAGGAAGATCATGCTAGCCATCTCAGAATAGTTCTACAAACTCTAAAGGATAGAGAGTTATATGCTAAATTTTCTAAGTGTTAATTTTGGTTTGAATGTGTGGCATACTTAGGCCATATTTTTTCGGTGATAGAATTCGAGTTGACACTACAAAGATAGTGGCAGTGGAGAACTAGCCTAGACCCACGTCTCCAACTGATATTAGAAGCTTCTTGGGATTGGCTGGCTATTATAGAAGGTTCGTCGAGGGTTTTCTTCTATTTCGTCCTAGTTGAAAAAGTTTACTCAGAAAACATTTAAGTTTCAATGGTCCGAAGCTTGCGAGAAAAGCTTTCAGGAATTGAAAAAGTAGTTGACTACTGCCATAGTATTGACCTTATCAGAAGGTATGCAAGGTTTTGTGGTATCTTGTGATGCGTCCAGAGTTGGACTAGGTTGTGTGTTAATGCAGAATGGCAAAGTTATAGCTTATGCCTCCACACAACTTAAGATTCACGAGAGGAATTACCCAACCCACGATCTAGAGTTGGATGTTGTAGTATTCCCTTTGAAAATATGGCGTCACTATCTTTATGGTGTTCATCTAGATATGTTCACCGATCACAAGAGTCTTCAGTATGTGTATAGTCAGAAAGATCTTAATCTCAGACAGAAGAGGTGGTTGGAGTTACTCAAAGATTATGACATGAGTATTCTCTATCACCCAGGTAAAGCTAATGTCGTTGCAAATGCTTTAAGCAGGTTGTCTACGGGTAGTACCTCCCATGTTGAGGAAGAAAAGAAAGAGTTGGCAAAGGATGTGCATAGACTTTCATGATTAGGAGTTCGACTAATGGATTCCAAATAAGGAGGAGTAGTGGTGATGAATGGGGCTGAATATCATTAGTGTATGAGGTGAAAGAGAAATAAGACCAAGATACTATTTTACTTGAATTGAAAGCAAATGTTCATAAGCAAAAAGTGATGGATTTTGAACAAGGGGGAGATGGTGTATTGAGGTATCAAAGTAGATTGTGTGTACCAAAGGTGGATGAACTCCAAGAGAGGAAAATGGAGGAAGATCATAGCTCTAGATATTCTATCCATCCGGGTTCCACAAAGATGTATCGTGACTTGAGAGAAGTCTATTGGTTGAATAGTATGAAAAAGAGTATTGCAGAGTTCCTTACTAAGTGTCCGAATTGCCAACAAGTCAATGTAGAGCACCAGAGGCCCGAATATAGATCTTCCGGAATGGAAGTGGGAGATGATCAATAAGGATTTCATTACAGGTTTACCACGGCCTCGCAGGCAGCATGATTCGATTTGGGTTATTGTAGATCGAATGACTAAATCAGCCCATTTCTTACCGGTAAAGACTAACCATTTGGCAGAAGATTATGCTAAGTTATATATTCAAGAGGTAGTCAGATTTCATGGAGTTTCGGTATCCATCATTTCAGATAGAGGTGCGTAATTCAACGCGCAATTTTGGAAGTCTTTCCAGAAAGGTTTGGGTTCAAAGGTGAACCTTAGTACTGTTTTTCATCTTCATACTGATGGTCAAGCATAGCGTACAATTCAGAATTTAGAGGATATGTTGAGGGCTTGTGTGATCGATTTCAAGGGTAATTGGAATGATCACTTACCTCTCATTGAGTTTTCTTACAACAATAGTTATCACTCTAGCATCCAGATGGCTCCTTATGAGGCTCTTTATTTGAGAAGATGCAGATCTCCTATTGGATGGTTTGAGGTTGGTGAAGCTGAATTAATTGGACCAGACTTGGTTTATCAAGCTATGGATAAAGTGAAGGTTATTCAAGAGAGGTTGAAAACAGCGTAGAGTCATCAGAAATCCTATACTGATGTTAGGAGAAGAGACTTAGAGTTTGAAGGGTATTATGAGGTTTGGCAAGAAGGGAAAGCTTAGTCCCCGGTATAGTGGTCCTTACAGGATATCCAAGAGGATTGGTAACGTGGCTTATGAGTTGGAGCTACCGCAAGAGCTAGCAGCAGTCCATCCGGTATTCCACATTTCCATGTTGAAAAAATGTATGGGTGATCTTTCACTTATCATACCTACTGAAGATATTGGTATTAAGGATAGCTTATCTTATGAGGAGATTCCCGTTCAGATTCTAGATTGTAAGGTTCGCAAGTTGAGAACCAAGGAGGTAGCATCAGTCAAGGTTCTGTGGAGGAATCAATTTGTTGAGGAAGCTACATGGGAAGCTGAGGAGGAAATGAAGAAGAGGTACCCACATCTCTTTGAGTCCCGAGAAGTTCCAAATTAAGGTACTAATCCTTTTCTTGGCATTTATTTTAAGTTGACATGTTGTGTTACATATTGCTTGTTGGGTGTTTAAGCTGAATGTTAGATGTCAAGCCCTTAGTCTACATAGAGTAATCTAATTTGAGGACGAATGTTCCCAAGGGGGACATATTTTATCACCTCGGTATTTGAAAGAACTAGAATTAGAAAGAACTATTTTGGAAAGAGTAAAAATTGGAAATTTTTGAAAGTTATGCTAAGTATGAGTTTTGGGTCAACTTCAAACGACCATAACTTTCAGTACAGGATGAATTAGGTGGCCCATTAGATATCAAATGAAAGGTCTTGGAATCCTCTTTCCAACGCCACCAAGTTTGCTAATTTGCGAGCTCGTATGAGAGAGATATGAGAGTTTGAAATCGGACTGTCTATTTAAGGAAAGTTACCTAGATTAAACCGAGGTATTTTAGTCTTTTCCTTACCTAATCAACTTAAAACGAAATTTAATAATATTTAGGAGTCTAAACTGATCTGTTTCAGTTTTACAAATCCTAATTTACGCTAGGGTTTTGAGAAAAGTTCAAGAAAAGGAGAAAAAGGAGAAAAGTCAAACGTTCGTCAAGTTCTTGAGGATTTCGTTGCGAATTTCACCAAGGGTTTGATCCCTAAGAGGTATGTGAGTTCACATAGCGTTGGGTTCATTCACCCACACGCCAATCATATTATTTCAGTGTAATTTCATTCTTGAAGTTAAAGGATTTGAGTTCTTGATAAGTTTTATTGAAGTTCTTTTCATAATCTTGATTGTTGAGGTTTTGATGATTTCTTGAGATAATCGTTTGGAGTTTTAGGATTCTTTTTGAGTAGATTCTAGTGTACTATTGTTGGGTATTCGAATCTAAGAGATTGGGGAAGAAACCATTTGATTCTAGGAGAATTAGGGTCAAAAAATGAGTAAGAAAATTCGTTGGGAAAATCTGGGCTAGGGCTGGCGCACCGCACCAACAGTGCGCCAGAGAAGAGTGTCTGTAGTTTGACCCCTGGGGCGCCGCGCCACTCAGTGCGCCCCAACCTCCCTTCTGCTGTTCAGGGTCTGGCGCCCTACGCCGCTCAGTGCGCCTAGGTCGCCAGGTCATCTACCCTTTCTCACTTCTTTCCGTTTGAGTTCACTCGAATCATACCTATATTTTCTAGTTGATTTCTACACTCTAAGGTACGTCTAAACATCGAGAGATCATACATAACATGAGATCAAAACCCTTGAATCCATAATTCAAATATAAGGTAGGGTTAAGAGTCAAGTCTAGAGAGTTCTTCGAGTCTTTTCAAAAAGTCTTTTACAATTGTTTTAAACTGGTTTTAAGACTTAAGCATTGAGTTTTAGAATAATTAGAGCCGAGTTAATTTTCTTTAAAATTATATATGGTAACTAAGTATTCCCAAGAGTAAATGTTTTCACATTTAAGATAAGAGGAAACACCGATTTCCAAAAGAGTTTTCATGAGCAGTTTTAGTACCATCTCTTTTAAAGGAAAGATTTCTGAGTAATAATCTGAAACCACAGAAAGAGTTATGTTTTTAAACATATGAGCTAGTTAAATTTTTGGAGTAGCATTGAGCACCGATATGGGGACGAGTTCAGATAAATCAAAGTCTCCATTAACCATGTAGCCAACGTGGGTTGAAAGGGTCTTACTTTTTAGATGATTCCTTAATGCTTTTTAGCATAAACTAGTGGATCCACTTAGTAGTAAGTTGTATACCCCGGAAAACTATAGGACAGTTCTGGCAGGGTGGGCTAGATGTTGTATGATCACATAGCTCATATTCATGGTTATTTGTTAGAGAATCTACTCATCACCTTTTGACCGGAAGCTGCGAGCAAATTGAATAGGATCCTTATAGTAAGACCCTGAATCTATATCACATGAAAAATGTAGGCACAAGAGGTATGCAAATCAGTACTTTGAATGTCCTGAGTATGAAATATATATACATGATAATTTGAAAATCTATACATGATGAATTTAAAACATGGTGTGCAAGATCAAGTAAAATATTATAAAGGCCTTTATAAAGAAATCATAAATCATATATGATGTCAATGCATACTTAAAACCATTTAAGAAGTTTTCATAAAACCTTCGAAGAAAACATAGTAATTTTGTGGGATATTTACCATTAACCGACATAGACCATGTGAGGGAGATATGACTATTTGAAGTAGGGTTGTCTATTTAAGGAAAGTTACCCAGATTTAAAAGGGGTATTTTGGTCTTTTTCGAACCTCATCAACTTAAAACGAAATTTGGTAATATCTAGGGGTCTAAACTGATCTGGTTCAATTTTACAAATCCTAATATACGCTTGGGTTTTGAGAGAAGTTCAAGAAAAGGAGAAAAGTCAAGCGTTCGTCAACTTCTTGAGTATTTTGTTGCGGATTTCACAAAGGGTTTGATCCCTAAGAGGTATGTGAGTTCACAGAGTGTTGGGTTCGTTCACCCACGCACCAATCATGTTATTTCAACGTAATTTCATTCTTCAAGTTAAAGGATTTGAGTTCTTGATGAATTTTAATGAAGTTTCTTTCATAATCTTGATTGTTGAGGTTTTAATGATTTCTTGAGATAATCGTTTGGAGTTTTAGGGTGCTTTTTGAGTAGATTCTAGTGTACTATTATTGGGTATTCGAATCTAAGAGATTGAGGAAGAAACCATTCGAATCTAGGTGAATTAGGGTAGAAAAACAGGTAAGAAAATTCATCGGAAAAATCTTGGCTGGGGCTGGCGCACCGTGCCGGCAGTGCGCCAGAGAAAAGTGTCTCTAGTTTGACCCCTGGAGCACCGTGCCACTCAGTGCGCCCCAACATCCCTTCTGCAGTTCAGGGTCTGGCACCCTGCGCCACTCAGTGCGCTAGGGTCGCCAGGTCCTCTACCCTTTCTCACTTTTTTCCGTTTGAGTTCACTTGAATCGTACCTATGTTTTCTAGTTGATTTCTACATTCTAAGGTACGTCTAAACATCGAGAGATAATCCATGACATGAGATCAAAACCCTTTAATACATAATTCAAATATAAGGTAGAGCTAAGAGTCAAGTCTAGAGAGTTCTTTGAGTCTTTTCAAAAAGTCTTTTACAATTGTTTTAATCTGGTTTTAAGACTTATGCATTGAGTTTGAGAAAGAGTAGAACCGAGTTCATTTTCTTTAAAATGATATATGGGAACTAAGTATTCCCAAGAGTAATGTTTTCACATTTAAATTGAGAGGAAACACCGATTTCCAAAAGAGTTTTCATGAGAAATATTAGTACCATCTCTTTTAAGAGAAAGAATTTTGAGTAATAATATCAAACCACAGAAAGAGTTATGTTTTTATACATATGAGCTAGTTACATTTTGGGAGTAGTAGCACCGATATGGTGACCAGTTCAGATAACTCAAAGTCTCCATAAACCATGTAGCCAACGTGGGTAGAAAGGGTCATACTTTTTATATGATTCCTTAATATTTTTTAGCATAGATTAGTGGATCCACTTAGTAGTAGGTTGTATACCTCAGAAAATTATAGGATTGTTCTGGCAGCGTGGGCTAGACGTTGTATGATTGCACGCCGTGACGGATTTTGTTATTGAGGGTTGTGTCGCACACCGCAACGGATGCATGGACAGATATGTCCCTCATGGGTCCCAGACTGAGAGACAGCGGGTGTGTATCGTTAGGATTTGGGTTAAGCTTGAATATAGTAATAGTGTGCCGTTAGACTTAGACCTTAGTAAGAGAAGTCATGTACCCTTGTGGGAGCTATGAGTTGCAGCCAATGAGGTTTGGTAATAAGGAAAGAAGAGCATAGTTGAGGAGTGTTGCTAAGCTTAACAGTTAGCAGTCACATTACCCTGGGCAAGGTATTCCTATTCTTACTTCATGTCCAGACTTCCTTTGTTTCAAGATAAGGTAACTTTAGAGAGAGCGTGACTATGTTCACAACCACATCGTTCTTTATTTAGGTGCTATAGAAGGTCCCAACTCTTGGTATGAATCAATCCAGCATGTATTAGTAGGAAATTTCATGAGTCAGAGGAGATGGTAAGAGTAACCCCGTTCCATACCCAGTCCAACCGTCATTTGAGGATGAATGATCCCAAGGGGAAGATCATGTAACACCCTAGAAATTTTTTGAGCTAAGACTCAAACAATTCATCATTGTGAGTAAGATTTTATCAAGGAATTTACATTTTCTTAAGTGTTAAGTGTAACTCCCCAAGCCTAAACCCTGGATGTGGCAGGCACTCGAGAACAATTGATGTTCCTCAAGAAAACCCTCATCTTGACTAACTACAAGTGGAAGACTAACTCAAGCATACATAAGCTTAGAACTGAATAAAATTTCAATAAACTCAAATACTCAACTTTAAAATAATCTGAACAATACTCAATAGATAAACTCAGAGTTTGAATAAAACAACTCAATGGAGATACATACTGAAAACTACTCAACTTTGTCTATCTATGAAGCCTCTACTATTATAGAAGGCTATCGGGATTAGACCAACGACATCTCCAAAACTACTAACGGTAAGGTAAAGGTGAAGTCCTTCAGAATATAAGAAGGCTCACTAAAGCTGACTGGAACTGCAAGAGCTATCAACGAAGCTTCTGTTGATGACCTTGAATACCTATATCTGCATCATAAAAGATGTAGGCCTAATGGCGTTAGTACATGGAATGTAGGAGCATGTAAGGAGAATTCTAAAGCATAAACATAAGCTTGAACTGATGGAAAAGAAACATACTTACCTCTTCTCAACTCACTCAACTCAACTCAATGAAACATGGTTCAACTCAACTCAGAGAAATAGAGCTCAACTCAATAATAAGGTACTCAACTCAGTGAAACATAGCTCAACTCAACTCAGAGAAATAGGGCTTAACTCAAAAATAAGATACTCAACTTTGTGAAACACAGTTCAACTCTGGATACTTAAGGATAAAGCAACAATACAAGATGCAATATCTGGAAAGCTTTTAAAACAATAGATAATAACTCAGTTGTATGCAAAAATACAATAATAATTTAATTGTATGAAAATAAAATAATAACTCTTATTTGTAGGTAAAGATACAAAATAACTTTATTTGGGAGATTCTCTAATCGATAACCATCACTATGAGCTATGTGAGCGTCTCGCCCACGCTGATAGAATTGTCCTATACCTTGCCGGTGTATAGAACTCCTCAACTAAGTGGATCCACTAGTCTTTGCTTAAAAAGTAAAAAGGAATCATCTAAAAAGTATGACCCTTTCTACCCACGTTGGCTACATGGTTTATGGGGGCTGTGAGTTGTTAAAACTCTCCCCCGTATCGGTGCTCAATACTACTCCCAAAATATAACTTAGCTCATATGTTTTAAAGAAAACATTTCCTCTTCCTCAACTTTGAGATTATTACTCATCATATTTCTCTTAAAAGAGATAGTACTCAAAACAGCTCATGAACTCTTTTAGAAATCGGTGTTTCCTCTCTTCTTAAATGTAAAAACATTTACCCTTGGGAATACTTAGTTCCCATATATCATTTTAAAGAAAATGAAACTTGACTCTACTCATCCTCATACTCATTTACTCAAGCCTTTAAACAAATTATGATTAAGTGTAAAAGAATTCTTGAAATAGGGTTCATGCCGAATTATGGACGTGAACAACTCAATTCAAGGTTTTTGATAACCATATATAGAACTCAATACTCGAAACTCAATGACTCCAGAACTCAAGGACTCAATGATACTATGCATCTCATGAATGCTCGACGCATAGGGTTCATGCAGATTTATGGGCATGACCGACTCAACTAAATGATCTCCATGAATAACATTTAGCAATCCATAATTATGAAATATAGTTTCAAAAAGGATTAGGAACTCAATACTCAAGAACTTAGAACTTCAAGATACTACTCCTCTCAAAGATACTCAATTTATGGAGTTCATGCGGAATTATGGGAATGACTAACTCAACTGAAGGATCTCAATGATAATGTAGACTCATGAATACATTCTCTTCATTCTCATACTCACTTACTCGAGTCTTGAAACAACTTATAAGTAATTGTAGAAGACTTCTCGAAAAGACTCAAAGGGACTTTCTCCAACTTTACTCTTGACTCTTCCTTGAATTTGAATTGAATTCAAGGGTTTGATTCATGTTGTGAATGACCTGTTGATGTTTATATGTAGTTTAGAGTAGTTAGAATCAATATGGAGTAAAGGTACACTTTAAAAGGTCTTAGATGGAGCAAACGACGGAAAAAGGATGGGGGCAGATGACCCTGGCGCACTGCTAGCGCGGGGCGCTAGCCCTTAAACTTTAAAGGCGTCATCCTGGCGCACTGCTGGGGCGCGCCGCCCCAATCACTCCCCAGAACCTTCTGATGAATTTTCTTCTTCGATTTTTGGCCCTAATTCGCCTAGAATCAAATGGTTTCTTCCCAAGTCACTTAGATTATAATACCCAACATATATACATAAAAATATACTCAAAAACAACCCTCAAACTCCTAACGTTCATCTCAAGAACTCATCAAACCCATCCTAATTCAAGAACGAAAGCAACACTTCAAGGACACTTATCAAAAACTTAAATTTCTCAATATTTATTGATAGATTTGCAAAAGAAACTCATGATTGGCATGTTGGTGAACGAACCCAACACTATGAAAATATACATACCTCTTCGGATCGAATCCTTGTTGAAAACCTCTCGAAGATTGCAAGAAATCTCGACGATCGCCTTGAACCTTTTCCTCATTTCTTCTCTTTTTCATTCTTGAAGTTTCTTCTAAAACCTTAAGCGTAATTAGGATTAGTGAAAACTGAACCAAATCAGTTAGAGCCCTAAATATTACCATAATTCATTTTAAGCAGATGGGGTAAGGAAAAGACCAAAATACCCCACATATTTTTGGATTATTTTCCTTAATTGGACAGCCCGACTTCAAACGGGCATATCTCTCTTATACGAGCTCAAAATTTAGCAAACTCTCGTAAGAAAGAGGACTCAGAGATCTTTCATTTGATATCATATGGGTCTCCTAACTCATCATGTGCTTAAAGTTATGGTCGTTTGAAGTTGACCCAAAACTTAAAAGAACTTAGGAATGGCTTGAATGAACTCTCTTTAGTTCTTTTTGGAACTCAAGGTTCTACATCTAGTGACCTTATCACTTAAAAAATTTAAATTCCACAGTAAATCTCACTCACTACGAAGAATGGTTTGAGTCTTAGCTCAAAAAAAATTTAGGGTGTTACACTAAGGTCACTAGATGTAGCACCTCGAGTTCCAAAAAGAACTGAAGAGAATTCATTCACGCCATTCGTAAGTTCTTTTAAGTTTTGGGTCAACTTCAGAATATCATAACTTTTAGCACAGTATGAGTTAGGAGACCGATAAGATATCAAATGAAAGATCTCTGAGTCCTCTTTCCAATGCTACTGAGTTTGCTAAAATCCGAGTTTAGATGAGTCAGGTATGACCGTTTGAGTGCAGCCTCTCTAGATAAGGCCTTTTTACCCGAATTAATGAGGGGTATTTTGGCCTTTTACTTACCCCACTAGCCTAGCTCGTTTTTGTTAACAATTTAGGGGTCCAAACTGATTGGAATCAGTTTTAGTTATTCCTAAACGCGCTTAGGGTTTTTGAGAGAAGTTCAAGAGGAGAAAAAGGGATAAAAGCTTCAAGCATTCAAGATTCTTGCGATCTTTGAGGGATTTCGCCAAGGAGTTGATCCTTAAGAGGTATGTAAGTTTTCATAGTCTTGGGTTCGTTCACCCACACGACAATCATGAGTTTCACTTTCAAATTCATCCATGAGATTTAGTATATTGAGGTTCTTGATGAAATTCTTGAGGTGTTGTTCTTCGTTCTTGAATTACAATGTTCGATTGAGTTCTTGAGACGAGGATCTTGTTAATGAGCTTCATTCTTGAAGGTTTTCGAGTAGATTTTCATGTAATTAAGTTTGGTAAATGAATCTAAGAGGGCTTGGAAGAAACCATTCGATTCTAGGTGAATTAGGGCCAAAAATTGAGAAGAGAAATTCATCAAGTTTTCTAGGCAGGGGGCTGGCGCGCCGTACCAGCAGTGTGCCAGAAAATGGGCTCTAAAGTTTAGGGGTTGGCGCCCCACGCCACTCAGTGCACCAGGCTCTTCTGCCCCGTCCTTTTTCTATCGTTCGTCCCGTCTGAGTTCTTTTAAAGTGTACCTTCACTCCCTTTCTGATTTTACTATTCTAAATCACATATAATCATCAAGAGATACTATATATCATGAATCATAACTCTTGAATTCATAATTCAAATTCATGAAAAAGTTAAGAGATAGTTCAAGAAAGTCTTTGAGTTAAATTGTGAATCCCTTGAGATCAACCATCGATTTGAGCTATATTTTGAGGAAGTACGTATGAGAATGAGAAGAGTTGTACCCCATGAGTTCTATCTTTTCATTGACAACCTTGAGTTGAGATGTTCATGCCCATAATTCCGCATGAACCCTGATAACGATCAACTACACTTCATCAAATTCTAAGTGTAGGCGATCGCAATCTAGTATAAACCCAATGAAGAGTTGGGGTCAATCCCACAGGGAGTGATACGGTAGAGAATTCAATTAGGAAGTCAAAGGCATGTTCTAATCGATTGTAGGAATAGAAATTATTGAAACCATTAAACTAAATTAAAGGGTTTGACAACTAGTATTAGTGGGGGCATAATATTTGTCAATTAACAGCTACTAAAACAGGGGAGTAATCAAGTACAAAGGGATCCTTGGAGATGTGATCGATTAATTGCCAATTTCGTTGTACGGGTGGTTACTAACTACCGAAAGTAGTTGAATCTTAGTGGGTAGGCTAGACTATAGATGCAATAGCCATCTCTCGATCAATTATCATGACTCGAGGGAGTTCTCTCGAACCTCGACAAGCATGCAATTATGAACAACCCAAAACCTGAATTAATCTACTCTCTCGAGCTGGATTGTTAGGATCGAATTTATGATTCACTTTCTTAAGCTGAAACCCACGATAACCCAATCACTACAATCATCAATTGGTAACATTAATTCTAAAACCTCTTTCTCAAGCAAGCATAGAATACTAAGCTAGAACTGCATTTGCAACTACAATTCATGAGTTAAAACTCAGTTATCAATTGAACCCACTTCAAAACAGCAATTAAATCAGAAATTATCAACACTCATAAGCTAATTGAAGAAATTAATCACATAATCACAGCCCAAAGAATGGGGGTTTTAGCCACACATTATAAAAGGCAGAAAAATATTACCAACTATGTTCTCCATCAGCTGGGTAACAAGATTCAAGTCTTTACAATGCTTCAACTTAACTTCAAATCAAAACCCACTTGAAAATCTACTCAAAAACTCTAAAGTTAGTGTTTAGGATCAAAACTCAGAGTCTAACAATGGCAGGATTCACTCCAAACTTCGGAACTTCCTCTGAATTCTTTTAAAAATCAATTTATACATTCCCAAATTTTTGCCTTCGGGGTCGTTCGGTAGTATTAGTTGAGCATCACCGATCTGGTCGGCGATGCGCCAAGTGTTCTTCATCATCGCCGTTTTCCTTTGCCTCTTCACCATTCAGACCCTGTAACTTTAGGCGATCAAAATCGTTGTCACCGATCCATTTGCGGTTCGCCGATTGTCCATGTACATCGCCAAGTTAGCTTTTCCCCAGGGCTGGCCTCCTGTAACATTTGGCGAGCTGATTAACCACTCGGCGGTTCGCCGAGTGGTCTTGGCGACCATCAGATTTGCTCTTCTTCAGCTTTTTCGCTTCTTTTTTCCCTATAATGTCCTTGTCTTGCTCTTTTGCTTTCATTGCTGGAAATTAACATTAAAACATCACTTTAGAGCACAAAATAGGCATCGAGGACACTAAAACTATGAATAATAAGCCCTAAATGAGTTGAAATCCCAGACCCATCAACACCCCAACTTAAACTTTTGCTTGTCCTCAAGTAAATCAAGATCAATCAATTCAACACAGATGTCTACAAACAGTGCTACTCAAGACTCAACATGAATGCACACAAGAGGTCCAAACTACTCATGCAATATTCAATTGTGCACTCCAAGATTCAAACTGTGACTAACCATTATCAAATAGAACTGAAGCTCACAATGCTTGCTTCAAATGCAATTTCAAGCTCAACAAAAGTATTCAAATGCTCTCACACCAAGAATTATTCCATGCTCACACAAAATTCATCAACAATTTAGACTTTTAGAATCAAAGAAAACTCTCACACTCCCAAAGATAAACACATGCATGATTCTACCCATAGGCTTTCCCTTATTTTCCAACGAACATTATTTTCAGCTCACTAAAGATCACAAAGGTCTTCCAAGGCTTGTAATGGGGCTGAGGGTAAAGGTATGATCATTTTGGTTTAGTGACTTCTACCTTCATGAACCATGGTCTGCATTTCACTTTTTCTCCTTTTCTTTCACTCTTCTTTTTGATTTTCACATTCCACCCTATGATCTTTTAAGCATGATTCATTGGATACCCCATTTTTTTTGTTCATTTCACAAGATTTATTTCAACAATTCTTTTCTTTTTCGGTCTTTCTCTTCTTTCAGTTTTCTCCCCCTTTTTTCTTTTTTTTTTTACATGGAGGGGTTCCATCTTTTTTTAACATGACCCTTCAAGGGAAAAATTTTCACACTTCTTGACTTTTCTCCTTTTTCACCACACCCCCAACTTAGACTTTTCGCCTAAGTTTACTATTCAAACAAACCAATGTTTCATGAAGGTTATAGGTGATGGGACCAAGAGGTCAAAGTTATTCATGTTTCATCCAAAGAAAAAGGATAGGCTCAAATGGTGCCAAGCTAGGTTCACACTCTCACAGGGTGGTCACAATGAGGTATGATAGAAATTTTGGTTCACTCTTCACAAATTATGCCTAAGATCATCTCTATCATTCGCTTACATTAGTCAATTGAACTAACGGGGCATGTTCTAGGTATTACCAAGAACATGTTTCAAGAAACTCTCACCACACATGGCATTCAACACAATCATCAAACAAGACTCTACAATTTTCATCTTGTGTGTAACGATCATCCCAAGATATCAACTCAACAACCGGCTAGTCACAATAAGATGCTAAGAGTTCACATATGACTTATGCAACTCACTTTGCCTCATCGGAGCCGTACACTCATATCGTTCAATCTAGAGAACTATTGATGTCATCGGTATTCATCACAACCGACACTCGAAATTGGAAGAGAACAACCACATTTACACACATCAAGAGGTGGCAATTTTTTTTATTTAAACCGGTTCAAAACCAACATTTTGCATTCAAAACAAAGGACCAACACAATGGATCAAAACCAATATATATCAACAACATCCATCATTCACACAAACACCAAAATATTAACAATATCCATAAAATAACCCCAATAGAGGTAGGTATAGAAATATCTCACTCCCCCCCAACCTAAACGAGCAATTGTCCTCAAATGCAAAGAAAATAGTAAAACAATTCAAAACAATAAATAGAAAGGGAGTTAAAAATCCTTTTGCTAGGCTAAGCCTGGGTGAACTCTGCATATTTGTGACTCCATCTGTCTGGGCATCAGTGCCCTGCTCTAAATCATCTTCCGCTCCATTGGAGCCCACCATCGAAGTATCCCTCAAAGAGGCTGCCACAGCTGTCTGAACCATAGCTCCCTCAAGATCCGCCAAATCATCATAGATTGCTGCATCTCAAACACCTAGCTCCTCCTCATCAGTCTCAGCCTCGAACTCAGCATTTGCATCATCCCTAGCAACATCGCCAGTCGTAGTAGCCAGAAGAATCTCACAACTAGTCAGGAGATCAGTGCTTGGAACCTCAGGGAGTTCCACAGTGTCAAAGAACACCGAGAGATCAGTGTATTTCAAATCATCCACATCACGTCGCAGCCCAAAAATCTCAACCTTTAAGGCCTTCACATCCTTAGAATCACCCTGTCCCTGCTCACAAGCTTCCATTCTCACAGTGAGGGTGTCTAGTGTGAATCCATGGTCATCTATCCTCTCTCTGTGCTCTCTCAACTCGGCCCTAATCGGGGCCAAGGCAGCAGAAATTGCCCGCTCAATCAACCCAGGCACAATGACCTCTACCCGGGAAGCACGAACATCAGCAGACTAGGCCAAGTGGCACATCTTATACAACATCACCTAAGTAATTGGGGGTCGGGAAGCGGAAGAAGCAACATCAGCAGTAGGAGGGGGAGCAGTAGTAGAACTAGAAGGTACAGAAGTCGAAGTGCCAGGGGTACCTGTAGGCTCACTGGCCTGAGGGGGAAAGATTTCCTCTGTCGGCAACATCTCAAATCAACTACCGGGGACGTATCCGCTGGTGCAGCTCTCCTCCTATCAACCTCATCCCTCAAGTACTCAGCCTCTATCCTCTAGATGTCAGTAGAAGAAGTGGGAGTCACTTCCACATCCGTCTTTGCAATCAAAGGAAATTGGGCCCACCTGCACAACTCTGTGATCAAGACTAGGAATGGGAGAGAGGTCTTGCTCTCGTTGGCCCTCATGGCCATCTCCTGATCTATGATCAGACCAAGATTAAGTCTCTCCCGGTCCAGGATATAGCCCAAACAAGCAGCCTTCGGATGCCAGAGTATCGACTCATTATGGAATAGCATCAATGTACTACTGATAAACCTGAACCAATATATGGCAGCCACGTTCAGGTCCTTCTTCTCAATAGGAGTCTCAATCCACCGCCGTGTAATGTCAGAAATCAATGGTGCTAACCAACCCTTCAAATCATCGAGGATCTTCTTCAGGATTTTATGTATATAGTACTACATCACGTTCATAGTATAGCCAAGCACCTCATGGATGTCGGTACTGCTGTATTTGACTTTACGTCCCCTCACTACCACATGAACCACCGGCTTGAACGAGCTGGCTTTCTTCTTCCCTTTCGCTACCACCTTCCCATACTCGGTATAAAACTCCCGGACACAAGTAGAAATATAAAAGCCTCGAGGCTTTGTGAAAATCTTTAACTTGTGAAACTTAATAGTGTTCCACACCTCCGGATACCGGTCTACAACACCATATATATACAACCTCTTCTCCTCTAATATTGTCCTCAAACCCTCAGCCTTCAATCTATTCAGTGACCGGGGTGGGGGTGCCTGAGCTGGTGGTACATGAGGAACCTGCTAAACAATCAGAGATGGAGGTGGAGGAGGAGTAGGTGGCACTGGAATCCTGGATGGATCATGCATAGCCTTGAACTGTAGCTCCGCTCTCCTAGTCTGGAGATTCTGATCGTCTTTCGGCTCAGATGCGGAGACTGGTGAATTGTCACCTGAGTGGCCCTCACTATCACAGGTAGTGAGGTGAGTGGTGATATACCATGAATTTACGGTATTTTTGATGCATTTCACTTAAATTTTATGTGTGTATTGGGCTAGTTTGTTATTAGAAATAATGTTTTGTGTGTAATTCTTGCAGGAAATAGGCTTGGATGCGGTTGATGAAGATGCGAATAGAAAATTGCAGAAGTGGCCACCGACGGAGCCAACCATGGACCGTGGATGGGCAGTCGTAGGTCCTGGTCAGGAGGTTGAGTTCCGATACTTGAACCACGGAGTGACAGGACGGACCGTAGTCCAGTCCATGGACCGTAGGTGGGAAAGTGTAGGTGGAATATCAGGGAAGTCTGACCAAGTGTGGAACCATGGAGGCACTGATGGACCGTAGGTCGACCCACGGGCCGTCCTGCACATTCGTTGTTGGGGATCTGAGAGTTGAAAGTTCCAGTACCTGATTATTTTTCCAAGTGTCGAACCATGAAAGGGGACCTACGGACCGTAGGTCGATCCACGCTCCGTAGGACGAAGCGTCGATCGAAACCGCGTCTGAGCTGTTTATTTCCTTATTTTGTTTCCTGTTTAAGTTAGGATTTATTTTCTATAAATAGGAGTTGTATTCCTTGTTTTTGGGGGTTAGATATTATTGTAAACTTCTAGTTTTTGTTCTTTGGGGAATTAAGTTTCAAACTTTTTAGAAATTTAATTTCCGGATTTCGTTTTATACAATTTTCACTTTGAATTTCACTTTGAATTAAGGAAATAAACTTAAATAGGAAACAAAATAAGGAAATAATTGTGAGTTAAGTTTAAGTCTAGACCATATTCCTCGTGGGATTGACCCCAACCTACAAGTTGGGTTCTTTACTTAATAACGATCGCTTATACTTCTTTAGGGAATCTAAAAGTCGTATTCCTCGGCAGCGGCACCAAAATTAGATACGCTCAAATTACACTTCCCTAAAAAGGGATAAGCGATCGTTATCAAGTAAAGAAGCCAACTTGTTGATTGGGGTCGATCCCACGAGGAATATGGTCTAGACTTAAACTTAACTCACAATTATATCCGTTTAGTCAAATTATTTCCAAGGAAAGTAAACAGGGGGGGATTTTATTACTAAATTAATAGATTGTTGATTAAGTAACAAGCAAACAAGATTCAAACTTTGTTTTATCAATATGAGAAAGAAACTAGGGTATATGTGTTCCCCACAAGCTCTTAATGTAGTAATCCTAATAATAGTAATTGTTTCCTAATGTTTAACATGCAAAGTTGGTAAGTTGGGTATCCCTAAGTGATTGGTCCTCCAAGTAGGGTATTTCACCACGCAACTTGGTCCGTCTACGGGTGTATGCCTTAATAACCCTTACCTTTACCCCAGATTAGTCATCATATCAATTTAGTTTAGTTTTCACCCTCACTTTAATTGAAATCAGACTATTAGATAGCATCCACTAAATCTCTGTTGTTTAATCATTTTATCATTCATTACCACCTTGGTCCGGCAAGTAGGAAGGAGGCGAGTTCTAACGTTGCGCACCGCTAGAAAGACTTCTAAACGAAAGGATTAACAATACATGCATAAACACTATTCAAGAATTACTTAATTACTATTCATACATTGTTAATTGCTCATGGTTCCCACAACCCTAGTTGTGGATTTAGCTACTCATGCTTGAGAGTTCACAATTCATAATTAGGTTAAAAGAATTCATGAACTTACAGTTAGAATAGATGAAACCCGAAATCTTCAATTGAAATTCAAAGTAAAATTTGCATAAACCAACTTCCGGAAATTAAATTGCTAAGAGTTTGCAAAATAATTCCTAAAGATCAAAATATAAAACCTTACAATAATGTCTAACAAAATAAGAAGAAAAGAACCCTCAAAAGTATCTTCTATAATTCATCTCATCTCAAGAATAATTTTTCATGCCTTATTTATAGATATAGAAACCCTAAATAAAATAATTGATGTAACACCCTGACTTTTCGGAACACTAATTTAACTCGTACCTTCTTGGAAAAACAAAGAGGGTGAGTAATGAATTAAGAATGATGTCGTATGTCATATTTTAAGTGTTCAAGGGTTTTATCTCAAGTTTTTAAGTTAGGTAAGTTGCAAAATAAAAGTTGGCGAAAGTTATCGTAAGTTCCTT